>APFE030230458.1:145266-157278 GCA_000404065.3 Pinus taeda
ATCGTGTCTAGTTTTGTAATCGAGCTCTGCTCTATTGGAGGTTGCCCCCTCGAAGAGGCCTGTGAACATTTCTCTCTGAGTAATAAAATCATTGCTATTCTGTGTTCTGGGTATATTTTTATTCGCATATTATGTGTTATGGGTATTTTTCTCGCATATTCTCTTTTCGGTATTGCTTTGCAGGTTAAGAAGCATAACATTAACAAGCAAACCGGTTCGTTCCCCAGTATGGTCGCCACTATGTTAGCGCTCAAATCTGCCTCAGGCTGAAATAAGGCAAGACTCAAGGCCACATCAAACCATGCCCAGCCTCATAGCTAGGCCTACGAGGACAGGGAGAGGGCTCTCTCCAGGTCAAACTCGACAAAAGGTAATAAAAAAGGCTCGAGATGACCGAATTGATGACTGATTTTAGGCTAGGTATTAATTACAAAGAGTTTAGGATTGATTTTTTATGATTTTGTTGAAATCAAGGGAAAGGCAATTTTGGGTGCGGGGATGAGGCACAGTTTTTGCAGAGGTCCACTTGGGGTAAGATAGGCAATTGTTTTGATGCCTTAAAGAAAGTAAGATGGATAGATCAGACCGGTGAGAGGCTAAGGAGAGTAAGGGGTCTCAAGGATTCTCCTTAAACTGAAGAAAACATAGAATATTAAACAAATTTAAAGGCAGAGCATGGCAGTTTCATGGATTCTACCTTAACAATTCATCTTCTTAATAAGAGAAGATTCAATAAAGATAATGATGCACATACATAACTTATAAGAACTAAAAGAAACACACCATCAAGACATAAAGCCACATGGATCCCAAGTAGTGCTGCAAAACCCTGGTCTTCCTTTGCCAAAAATGTTGGTAAAATATGTACAATATAGTCTCAAAACTATCCCAAGAGTCCAACCTCTGCTACTAAATGAAAAATTACATATATATACCAAGAAAAGCCATTCCATAACCTCTAGGGGTCTAGCTCCTCCTTCTAGGAGCAGTTTCAACCAATTCTAAACTGAGCACTACAAACTAGGCAATCAAAACAACTTGCATCTATAAACTTGGAAACCAATTCATTCATTAATTTTTTGCCATTTTATGAATGAATCTTCTAGAATAGGTAAAAGGTGCCATGTCAATCATGAAATTACATTAGTTACATCAAAGATGGTGAAAAATCCCATGAAAATTCAAAACTGGTCAAAAGTTGCGTTGTCCTGAGTTGAAGGTGCAAAACTGGCCAATTTCCCCAACGCGTAGCACGCCATTTCTCTACCCGTAGCGCGCCTTTCAGGCCACTTTTGAGGTACTTCCTGGCATCCAAATGAGGCACAAGTGGGCTTGTTGGAACGGTATGGATGTCTAATATCCAGCCCAAGCGGAATTTTTCCATTTGATGGCCATTTACCCCTCCAAAATTGCAATCTCCCAAGATTGCTTCCTATGTGTCCAAAAAGTGGCAGCAGGTCAATTTTTGACCTTTTGGGGGCTCAAATATCCATGAAACTTCTTGGCAGTGGTTGAGCAAATGTATTTTGTCATGAAAAATCCAAAAATGCAAACCTTTCTTGAAATGGACCTCCCCAACTTAAGAGTAGCACACGGCGCGCTACGCGGTGAAGGCAAAAACCTGTTTTTTGACAAAAATTTCAAAAATGACGAAAATTGCTCCAAATTGTTTGAATTTTGAGCTGAGGGTGTATCATTGAGTGCCATGCTCCCTCAAGGTGGCTTCAGCCAAAATATGAAGTGGATCGGGCCTTTTCCTCCGTTTTAGTGCCTTGGCCAATCGTCTTTTGAGAACCTTCATTTTTGCCTTGCACACATGCATGCAGGCCCAATAATGATTTTCATGTGGCAGAGCATATCTTTGTCCATGTTTGCCTTGGCTATCAACTTTTCTAAATGAGTATTCACCCGAATGAGCATAGATTCCCGATCTATAGGTGTCAAATCACCGGGTCTCCTACGGGCCAATTCCTGGTCTTCACGAATCTTCCGCTGCTCATGAAGCTCGTGCTCATCTTCCAACTGTTTGTTGCGCTGCTCTAAATAGTTAATCACCCATTTTTCCATCTGCAATTTCTTGTGCAGCGACTCATTCTCGGCCCTTTGCTCTCGGATGATCTCCTTTAGCTCTGAGGCAGGAGAGCTAGCATCGATATCAATGACATGTGTCTCCTGACCTCTTGAAGGACCCTCATCAATCATGGGCCTCTTGCCCCTGTCCTGAACCTGTACCTGTGTTGAAGAAGATGGTGAGACCCCTTCCACATGATGTGGAGATAATACTCGCTATGTCGATGAAGTTAACGAGATCCCTTCCACCTCGGGTGGAGATAGTACTCGTCGTGCAGCTGCAAATAAGGCTCTGGGGCCTTTCTAATATGTTACATATGCTGGAGCATCAACATGCTCGGTCTCCTAAATTTCCGACTGCTGTGTAGGCCCCTCATGAATGTCAAATTGCTGAGAAGGCCCTCCCTCATCATGGACAATCTCAGGAAGTGGGTGTGGCACTGTGAAGGAATCGCGAGAAATGAAATCCTCCCATGGAATACCTTGTTGTGCCAACTGATGCATCACTATGATCTCGATCAGTGCATAATGATATATACTTTTGAGTTGTTGTGCGGGGTTATTCCTTTGCACTATGGGCACCATCTTTTCTATATTCCGGCACATGAAAAATGGAATGTTCATCATTCGTACCCGGGTAAAATGCATTAACAAACGGATATGGTACGAATATAAACGTGAAAATCGGCCCTCACAAGTAAAATAGCGCATAATAAGCCACATCAAGGGTGCATACTCCTCCCTTAGGAATCTGAAAGGAAAAACAACAGTAAGGTGCCTCATGCATCCGGATTTGATGTATGGTTGATAATGAAATTTTCCTAGTAGCTTGCGCTTGGTCCACTCTTCCCCAACATTTGGTATCCCAGTGGCTTGAGCAACAACCTCGGGTGATAGTGTGAAGTCCACTCCTACAAGGTTCACATGACCATTGTGCAAATGTAGGACAAACAAGCAGACTAATTCCCTGTGATGTTGAATTTGTGAGATCCTCTCACAATACTCAAAACATGATTGGTACCGAAAACAAGACATTGCAAGTGGACAAGCTTGCAAATAAGCCAAGGAAGTGGGCTCCTCTCTAACATGTCGACCACCTTTACCACCCTTGTGATGCCTCCTAGGCACTTCTTCCTCTGTTTTTGACATGGTTTTGAAGACAGGATGGTTGAACTGTATATGTTGATTGTGCACACAATTGATCGCTGTTTGACTATTTCAAATGTTATACCAAGGGGACATAAAGACAAGGGAATTGTTAGGGAAAGGGAAACATGAGGGAATTAGCAGAAATGAAAATAACGAGGAATTTATGGAAGGGAAAGGACATAGGAAATTATGATAGTGTAGGGTTTGGGGTGAAGTAGGTTTTGGGGCTAAGTAGGGTTTGGGATTTTATGAAGGAATATAATGGGAAATTTGAAAAGAAATGTTGATGAATATGGGGGAAAAAAGGAGGATGAAAATGGGAAAACCTTGGGCAGCATATCACTTTGAAACCCTAGCAAACTTGGTCTTTCAATTTACACACCAACTTAGGGTTTTTTGCTTTTGATTTTCATGGCATATTTGTCATATTTCTTTTACATTCATTTTGCAAAAAACAACAAAACAACCATGGAAAAGAGCTTACTTGTATCTTGCTTGGCTAAGAGAGGTTTTTTGTGTGTTTGCTGCGAGTTACAGGGCGAAAAACCCAACGCGTAGTGTCCCTTCAACGCGTAGCGCCCTTGTAAAATTGCACTGCGAAAACCTTCCTGACGCATAGCGCGCCCCCAACGCGTAGCGCGCTACCAAAACTGCCCACTTTGCTCAAGAACTCATAAAATCGCCTTTGCAAGGTTGCACTTAGCTTGTGAGAGGCAAATGAGTTACAAATGAAGATTGATGTGCTTTTATAGGCTTCTTTTAAATTTACATTTGCCCAAAAACCCACTTGATAATGTTTTGAGTGTTGACACTTTTTGAATTTAATTGGCTCTGACTTTTGGTTTCTTTTCTTTGAAAAATTGGTTGAACTGATGGTTTCTTCTGAAAATTTTTGCAGGGATAGCTTCTAAGGTGCTTTGGCAAAGGAGACCAAGGCTGCGCTTTGACATTTGGAAAATTTGAAAATTTAAGAATTTTTACAAAAAATGAGAAAATGACCTTTGTTTTTCAAAAACAGAGTTTTGAAAACAAGGTGGAAATTTAGCTGTACAATAGTGAGAATTGTTGAAATGATGCTTTATGAAGGACATCCCTCGGGCCTGTTGGTCATTTATGACCTCTCAAGACAAAATTTGACTCAACCCTAGACCTAAGACCTGGAAAATTTAAAACAAGACAATTGACTCTTTGAGAACTTTATTCACTCAAACAAACCTGAACCAGCAGTGCCAAACAAGAGGGGGATAAAAGACACAAGCTCCTCCAACAGAGTTATGGCATGCCTAACGGAGTGCTACATGATCACACTGATGGGACACCTAATTATGAAATGCAAAGAGCTTTGATCTCTGGTGGAGTGCTACTAGACCGACTCTAACATTGGCTCCAATGGGGATGGTAGCTCCTTGGAGATGCCAAAAACGACAGATCTCTGGAAGAGCAGACAGTGCCTTCATCCATTGGGCGATGGAGTCATTATTCTGACACAAAATCTTGAGAATTTGACTGAAAAAACAAACATTGCTTTGACCAAACTAGACTCGAAACTAAAGATTTAAGACAACTGACTTGACAAACTTAGAGCTACTAGCTTTCATTTTTAGAATTATAGCCTTCACTTCGGGCCCCAAACTGAAGATGATAAGTTAGTGTACATGTGCGATAGAACAAAAGTAAAATGATATGTACAATGATAATGAATTGAGCAGAAAATACTCAAAAGTAATATCTCTTTAACAGTCGACCATTGATCGGCCCTCCAGGATATTCATCTCCGTTCATCTCTTTGAGAAGGAAAGCGTTTTAGCCGCGATATGCTGCAATCTTATAAGGTCCTTTCCACAAATTTTCAAATTTTCCATGCTTTCCCTTGTCTTCATGACGAGCATCCCATCTTAAAACAACCTCATCCAGCTGAAATGTATCTGCCTTTGCTTTCCGGTCATAAATCCTTTTGATATGCTCCTACAATTTGCAAGTGTTTTGAAATACCTCCTCCCGTGTCTGCTGCAAATGAATCATCTGATTAATCCTTCTCTGCATAGGATTTTCTTCACTACCTGCTTTTTGAAGCAATTTGACTACTGGGACAGCGAGTGAAGTTGGAAAAATGGTGTCTGTTCCATACACCAACTCGAAAGGAGACATAGATTTTTTCTGACTCACCCTATCATCCCATAGTGCATTTATCAATTTCTTGTGCCAGCCCTTTTTGCGATTTCCAACAATTTCTTAATGATATTGACCAAGGATTTATTAGATGACTCCGCCAATCCGTTTCCTTGAGGGTGGTATGCGATTGAATGTCCCAAACTAATATTGTACTTATAACAAAACTCAATCATCCTTTTTGACTTAAATGCTGCTGCATTATCCGTGATTAGCTTACTTGGACATCCAAAGCGTGACAAAATATTGGCCTCAAGAAAAGAAATAATTACTGCATCCGTAGCTTGTCGAGTAGGAATTGCTTCAATCCATTTTGTGAAGTAGTCGGTGGCCGTCAATATCCATCGATCCTGTCCTGATGATGCTGGATGAATTTCACCAATGAAATCCAATCCCCACTGCTGAAAAGGTGCGCTGATTTCAATTGGTTTGAGAGGCAAAGGCTGGAGCTTCTACTTTCCTTGAAAAATTTGGCAGTCGTGACAATTTTTAACCGCTTTATATACATCTGAAAATAATGAAGGCCAATAATAGCCTGCCCTTAGTATCTTGTTTGTCGTGGTCTTCCAAAACAAATGGCCTCCATAGTCCCCTCTATGAAAGTCTTCCACGACTCTTTGGGCTTCGTCCTCTACCAAACAATTCAATAACATTCCGCCAGGGTCTTTCCAAAACAATGCTGAATCGAGAATGCAAAATTTGGCAGCCTTCAATTTCAATGTTCTACTTCTGTTTCTTGGCATTCCAGGAGGCGAAGATAAATGCTGAACTACATATAAAATATCAGCGTACCATGGAGAAGAAAGAGACATTTCAGATACCTGAATGGATGGGTTCTCCTCATCTTCGTCAGACATGGCAGCAATCAAATTTATGTCTAGGATTTGCAGATTTGTTTAGGCATTAGATTGGCGATTCCTTGACCTTTGATCAGCTTGGTGGGTTTAATTTCAATATCATATTCTAACAACGCAGCAATCCACTTACCCCTTCTCCCTTCTGGATCTGCCTGTACTAAAACATCTTTGACTGCTGCGTTAGGAACATAAGCTAGAATATGAGAATGCAATATGTACACACGGAAATCCTTCAAGGTCTTTACAAGCGCCAGTGCTTGCTTCTCAATGATGTTATATTTCAATGCTCCATCTATAATTATGCGACTGAAAAAGGCAATGGGCTTTTCTACACCTTCTCTCTTTTGCATTAGCACAGCTGCCAAAGTGTGCTCAGAAGCAAATGAAAATAAAATAAAGTCTTGAGTGTAGTCGGGGCTGATCAAAATAGGAGTTGTAGAAAGATCTAATTTCACTAGATTAAATGATTTAACCGCCTCTTCGGTCCACTTTACCTGGTTGTCCTTTTTGAGCATGCTTGTGATCTCTCTAAGATGCTCTGCTAGATTTGGAATAAAACGACGCAAAAAATTCAGTTTGCCATTGAAAGACTGAATTTCTTTCTTGTTCAGGGGCTGTTCAATTTGCTGAATGGCTTCAACACGTGCTGGATCAATACGGATTTCGTCTTTAGATATGATGTGACCAAGAAGTTTGCCCTCATCCATGGCAAAAAGACTCTTTTTCGGATTCAACGATATGCCATATTTTCTGCACTTTTGGAAAACAATTTTCAAATGATACAAATGTTCCTCATCAGAATTTGAAAACACGGTTAAATCATTAAGATAAACAACCAAAAATACATCTTTCTCATTGGCGAAAGCCACATCTATTGCACGCTGAAAGGTAGCTCCTGCATTTTTCAAACCAAACGGCATCTTTGCATAATGAAATGTTCCCCATGGAGTGGTGAATGCGGTCTTGTCACGGTCATCTTCATGCACTAAAATCTGATTGTAACCTGAATAACTTTCAAGTAGTGACATCCTTGATGCTCCAACTACTCGCTGCAATATATGATCCATTTTGGGCAGCGGATAATTGTCCTTTAAGGATACTTTATTTAAATTTTTGAAATCAATACATAAACGGATCTCACCTGTCTTCTTTCTTACGGGCACCAAGTTTGATATCCAATCTGAAAATCGAATAGGCACAATGATTCCTGACTTATACAATCTGTTTACCTCTTTCTCAATTGATGGCAGCAACTTCGGATTAATTCTCCTCAACTTTTGACGAAAAGGCTTCTGATTTGGCTTGATAGGAATAGTATGCTGGATGATATTTGTATCATATGTTTTCAGATCTGAGTAATCCCATGCAAATACATCAGAGAATAAAGACAACAATTTCATATATTCAGCCTTTACCTTTGGTGATAATGACCTTGATAACTTAACCATCTTGGGATTTTCAGCTGTCCTGATGTTTACCTCTTCAACACCCTTTTCAGTTGGTCTCAATGTCGGTTTGCGGGCCACATCATCTTGGTCAAACAGTTCCTCTAAAGGAATCAAACCTTTAGGAATAATATTGTCCTTAAGTTGCAGCACATCCATTTGATTTACTTGTATGTTGTCATCACCATCATCATTTTCAGTATCTATTGAGGAATCTTTGAACTTACCCTTATTTTGCAGAAACTCATTGATCTCTTCATCATCTTGAAAAACTTGCCAACATCGTTGATTATCTGGGACGATGGGACGATGCTTCACATGAATCTCAAATTTGTTGCTAGAATTCATTGGAATTTTCAAATTGCTTGCTACCTTAGCAAGTCCATCCGCAACACCATTTTGTAGGCGAGGCACACATGTCAAGGTATAATCAGAAAACAACTTCAAAATATCTAAGACTGCATTTCGATATGCCCTCATGCGAGGGTGTTTGGCCTGAAACTCACCCTTAACTTGCTTTATCACCAGCTCGGAATCCCCATAGACCGCAATCTTCTTAGCTTTCAGTTTCTTAAGAATCTTTAGGCCAGCAATGAGAGCCTCATATTCTGCCTCATTATTTGAACAATCAAATGCTAGTTTATAGGAACACACTCTCACCTTGCTTGGAACTTTATCTTGAGCGAAAAAAGGACTTCGAATCCACACACCAATACCAGCACCATCGCTACCTACCGCGCCATCAAAATCCATGGTCCAAAGACCATCTTCATCCTCCTCCAAGTGCTGAAATTGTACTGCCTCTGATTTTTCTATTTGCTGCCCCTTTTCTTCAACTGTTTGCTCCATGATAGCTTGTTTTTCTCCTCTTTCCTTTTGTAGTACTTCTCTGAAATTTTCGGTGATCTCTGGTATATCTTCTGCTTGAACTAACTGACTATCTATATCATTAAAACTATCAGCAAATAAAAAAAACGACTCCAAATCAGTATGTACATAATTTACAGGATGATTGATCGGCTTCTCTTTACTAGCAATCATATATTTCATCTTTTGCTCGCGATATAGCTTTCTCATTTGACCGAAGACTGGAATTGTGGCATAAGAGAAGTTTAACTGCAAAGTAGCCTTCAACTTAGCTCCCCAAGATCTCGAAAGTAGCATACCAAACCGTGGAGGAATGTCTGCCACAATCACATCCATCAAGACATTTTTCGTCGGGATTTGGTCTAAGCTAACAACCAAATCTTTGATGAGCCTGATACATCTCACGCGACTGGAATCAAATGAATATAAATCATGATATTTTCTGGTAATGTCTAATCCCAGCTTCTCCATGATTGCCTTTGGCATCAAATTGTGTGAAGCACCCGAATCGAACATGGCATTATGCAAGACATAATCATGCAATCTCAAACTGATATAAAAGGGAGGAACATCACTCTCAGGGGACTGACCATCCAGTGCTGGTCCAAAGATCAATTCGGGCTGATCATCTTCAACGTTCACTGTGTCAAGCATGGGACCAAAGTTCAAAAATTTTGGAAACTTGACCTCGGTAGCTGCTATTTTTCATAATTTCAGTCAAAGGAATAGATATTTTTAATTTGGAAATTTCATTTTCCAAACTAAATGCTGAAACTTTGTCGACTTCTTTGACCGGAATCTCTCTCCTATCTTTGATTATAGTTGTCTGATTTGTCTTTTCTGCTACTGATATCTTGCTAGTTGTGGGATCAATTGTCTCTTTTCCTTTCTTCGGCGGTATCGGTGAATCCATCTTTGGTGCTGTAGCTTCTTTCCTTTTCTGAATGGGATTGATAGGCACATCTCAATTCCTCAATGAATACTGCTTCTGTTGAGTGGACAAGGCATTTAAATATCCTCTTTGGTAATCATCTAAATCTGCATCATTAGCCAAGATAAAATCTTCGTCTTGTTGGGCGCCTGAACATTCTCCATACTCATCTTCTTCGGTAATGTAAATGGGCAGATCATCAGGAGTAAAGAAGTGATTTTGGTCCCCTGCTACATCAGCATCTTCATCCGAATCTTGAGTTACAAAATTCTGCAAAAGAGGAGTTTTGATTGGTTGCTGGGTTGTCGGCTCTTGTACTCTTGGTTCACGCTGCTTGATTCTATACTGAGGTTGCTGCTGGCCACGGTAATTTGGATTACGGATCTGCTGTTCTGATTTGTCAAGGTTGAGTCTTTTGAACATCTCGCGAAGCCAAGGTGGTTCTGATGATGTAGATTCTTCTTTTATAGTCACTCTTTTCTCTGCCTTCAAACATGCTCTCTTGTCGTTCAGATTTGCCTCAACATTGACAGCAATCTTTTGCATATCTTCTAAAGTAGGTGGATCTCTATCCCGTAATGAGTAAGCCATATCCGGATCAAAGCCATCCGGGAATTTAAGAAGAGCTGATTTTCTAGATGGTCTTAAATCATCAGGGATAGCATTATAAACTGTATTGAACCTGATAATATAATCCTGGACAGACTCACCGGGATTGTGTTTGATATTATTGTACTCAGCATTAATCTGGAGCGGATCCTTTCTAAGTTCCCAACGATCAAGAAACTGCTTCTGAAGCTTAGCCAAGGTAGGTATACTTCTAGCTCCCAAGCCTCTGAACCATTTTCTAACTTCTCCTCTGAATGTTTGCCCAAACAATCTCATAGTTACATCCTCGTCATCAATTTCATATAAATCATAAAAAGTTGCCATTTTGTCTATGTGCTGCTGAGCGGAAACACTTTGAGGAGTGCCATCAAATAAAGGAATTTTACTTTGATAATCCGCTGGCATATCATGCAATTGTTGAGGCAGAGCAAGAGGTGCAAAGCGAGCAGCCATTGCTCTAGGTGGATTTACTCTCGGTGTTGTTGGCAGAGTGGATGCTGCTACTGTATGGAGATTATGCGGAGGTGTATGTGGAGGAGAAGTAATGTGGGATGAAGAAGGGGAATTAGCTGTAGATTCGGAGTAGGTAATTATAGGCTACAAAGGAATGGTAGGAATGAAAGGTGGTTCAGTAGGAACTCTTGAGGTAGATGACGTGACGGAGGATCCAATGTTTGCAGATATGGCTTCCAAAAACTCAGAAAGATTGGCTGCTTGGATGGTGGTCTGAAGGTGTCTCAAGATAAAATTGTCAATTAATTTATTATGCCTTTCAAATTCAAGAGCTGCAACGAAGTCAGGATTTGGAACAATAGAATCGAGAGCGTTTTCGGACTTAGTCTTGAACAATGACAATTCAAACCTTGCGTCGAAAGGAATGTCTTCAAGGTATTCAAAAAGTGCAGGACATGAATGAGATTTAACCAAGGGAGTCACCGAGCTTTCTTGATGGAGGAATTTTCGAATCAGATTTGGATTTTCATAAATAGGAGGTGGATTCGGATCTGGATTAGCTCTTGTATGTCTTTTCGAAGCCAGTGTATTTATCAGGAGATCAAAAGAATGAAGGTAATTCAGCCAATCGTTTATTAGACTCAATCATCCAAAGGTCTAAAACGATCAAAGGTACTGGGGTGATCTGCAAGTCAAAGTTTCGCAAGCTAACCGGAGATCGACTGAAACAGCATTTATCTACTTTCGCTTATGCATAGCAAGAGCGTTTCGAAAGCTACCTGGCGTGACTTCAGACTCCGTCTGAGACTTGTGAAACAAACTCATCAACAAGCAAACCATTTGAGATTTTTCCCCAGTATGGTCACCACTATGTTAGCGCTCAAATCCACCTTAGGTTGAAATAAGACAAGACTCAAGGCCACATCAAACCACGCTCAGCCTCGTAGCTAGCCCTACGAGGACAGGAGAGGGCTCTCTCCGGGTCAAACTCGGCAAAAGATATTCGAAAAGGCTCGAGATGACCAAATTGATGACTGATTTTAGGCTAGGTAAGTACAAAGAGTTTAGGATTGATTTTTTTATGATTTTGTTGAAATCAAGGGAAAGGCAATTTTGGGTGCGGGGATGAGGCACAATTTTTGCAGAGGTCCACTTGGGGCAAGATAGGCAATTTTTTTGATGCCTTAAAGCAAGTGAGATGGATAGATCAGACCGGTGAGAGGCTAAGGAGAGCCAGGGGTCTCAAGGATTCTCCTTAAACTGAAGAAAACATGGAATATTAAACAAATTTAAAGGCAAAGCATGGAAGTTTCATGGATTCTAATTAACACTTCATTTGATTAATAAGAGAAGATTCAATAAAGATAATTATGCACATACATAACTTACAAGAACTGAAAGAAACACACCATCAAGACATAAAGCCACATGGATCCCAAGTAGTGCTACAAAACCCTGGTCT
>APFE030230458.1:159038-218430 GCA_000404065.3 Pinus taeda
TTGGATGCTTCGACATGTATAAATATGTATTGTAACATTGAAAGGAACATAATGAAAAATCAAGCTGGTAGTCTCGGTTTTGAGATCCGGTGGGAAATCTCTGTGTATATGTGTTTTATGTGTTATGCTCTCGCATTTTTATTTTTCCTGTGATTTAGAATTCGTATGTAGGTAATTTCTGTATGGGGTTAAAACCTACATTATGGAGAGAAGCCCCAACCTGAATCGATGTGCTTGTTCTGTCACACCATGGATTTCATCTCGATGAACTGGTACTTAGAAACAGAGCTCTGCCATCATAAGAGTGAATGGGATATTATGCGCGAAGGATTCATAATGACATTTAGCTTTGAAGATGGGTTTGATTATATTGACAAAGTGCTACAAGAATTAAAAGTAACGATCTTTAGGATACCGCAAGATCCTTTGGACCTGATGCAACCTGATTGGACTACTCAGCTGAGTCATGCACTGGAATGCTATAACATGACTACTAAAGAAGAAGATGAGGATCCGTAAAAGGTTAACATCCCTGAAATAGAAGGTCACTGCAAGGTTGAAGGATCGCAAGTTGAGAATCCTGATATAACTGTGCCACTAAAAACAAAATAGGTAAATATTGGTACGGAGGCAGAACCCAAATTCGTGAAGGTTGGAGATTACTGGGACGACACGACGATGGATAAGGTCGCTGAATCGCTCCGCGAACACCAGGATTTATTCCCTACCAAGTTTACAGATCTAAAATGGATAATCCAAGACTTCGGTGTTATGAAGATCACGTTAAAGCCCGACGCGAAACCGCTTAAGCAAAGACCTTATCATCTCAATCCAAAGTATAAGGAGAAGATCTGCTTAGAGCTAGACAAGATGCTTGTGGCAGGCATCAATAAGCCAATAGAAGAATCTGATTGGGTAAGCCCAATGGTGGTACAAGAAAGGAAGTAGAAGGATAAAATAAGGAGATGCGTAGATCTGAGGAAGTTGAATGATGCTTGTGTACATGATCCTTTCTCGACTTCGTTCATTGATGAGGTTTTGGACAATGTAGGTGGCCAGGAAGCATATTCCTTCACTAATGGGTTCTACAAGTACCATCAAATCAAAATTGCACCTGATGATAGGAGCAGGATGACCTTCATAATTGAGTGGGGGTGTTTTTAGTACACTGTAATGCCTTTCGGACTGAAGAATGCACCTGCGATTTTCTCGCACATAGTCATTGTTGCATTCAAGGAATTTATTCATAAGTTCCTGGAAGCGTACTTTGATGACTGGACTGTGTTTGGGCTAGTGAAATGCCATGTGGCAAGTTTGAGCCTAATGTTGGATACTTGTCAAAGATACCAGATCGTGCTCAATCTGAAGAAATGCTTTTTTTGTGTTCCTTTTGGGACCCTGTTGGGTCATGTGGTTTGTAAACAGGGACTAATGGTAGACCTCACAAAGATCATGATGATATTTAACTTAGAAGGACCGAGGAGTGTGAAATGGTTGTGCACTACCCTAGGACATATTGGATATTACAAGAAGTTTATCAAAGGCTATGCCCAAATCACCGTGCTTATGGAGAAGTTACTGAAAAAGGATGTCACATTCTACTGGAACGAGGACTGTAAGAAAAGCTTGGATGTCTTGAAAGAAAAGATGGTCACTGCACCAATTTTAGTCTTCCTGGATTGGAAGGAGGAGTTTCATGTACATGTTGACACATCATGTATAGCGTTGGGAGCAGTACTGATACAAGCTGGTGGAGGAGACTTGGACCATCTGATAGCATTCACAAGCAGAAAGTTGTCTAAGGCAGAGAAGAACTATTCCACTACTGAGCGCGAAGGGTTAGCCATGGTATATGCACTGCAGAAATTTAGACACTACTTGTTGGGTGGCCATCTTAAGATGTCTATAGATCATTCCATGCTGAAATACCTAGTCAATAAGCCTATGTTGGGGGGGAGAATCTGTAGGTGGTTGCTATTGTTCCAGGATTATGATTTTGAAGTTATTGTGAAACTTGGACGACTGAACATAGGACCAGACCATCTGTTGTACATCAAAACAGGGGAAGAGCCCACTAATTTGGAGGAGGGATTTCATAATGCATAGCTATTTGCAGTACATGTCGTAGATGGTCATTTTGAAGATATCATACACTTCCTCACAACGGTAACTACCCCAAAAGGATACAACATCCAGCAAAAGAAGGAATTAGTGGTGTGTGCGGCAGACTTTTCTTTCATTGCCAGGCATCTGTACAAAATGGGGTCTGATGAGATACTACGATGATATGTACCAGAATTTGAAAGGAGCAGTATCCTCATAGATTCTCATGGGGGCTTCGCGGGAGGACATTATGCAGGGAGAGTGACCGCACAGAAGATTCTATGTGTAGGGTTGTGGTGGCCAACCCTCCATCAAGATTCGAAAGCACATTGCAAAGCATGTGATGTGTGTCAAAGGACTGGCAGGCCATCAAGGAGGGATGCAATGCCTTTGAATCCACATATGACATTACAACCCTTTGAGAAATGGGTGATAGATTTTGTGGGACACATCCAGCCCCAAGGAAAGATGGGAGCAAGGTATATTATCACCGCGACAGAGTATTTGACTCGATGAATGGAGGCACAGCTGATGAAGGATTGTTTAGGTGCGACTACTACAAATTTCCTCTTTGAGTATGTACTTACATGACTTGGGTGTCCAAACATTTTGATGAGTAATGGAGGAAACGATCATTGCACTAATGGAGGAATTTCAGGTATATCACCAAAAGAACATGGCTTATCACCTGCAAGCTAATGGGATGGTGGAAGCATTCAATAAAGTGCTAGAGAATGCATTGACTAAGGTTTGCAATGCTCAGCGAAGTGATTGGGACCTACGCATACTCGCAGTACTATGGGCCTATTGGACGACATGCAAGAAGTTGACTGGACAAAGACCCTTTAGGCTTGTCTATGGTGTTGAAGCAGTGATGCCCATGGAATACATTTTGCATAGTCTACGCATAGTGGCACTCACAAGTATGATAGATCACGGAGCCCTGGAGGAGAGGCTCACATAGCTGGCTGAGATTGAGGAAGAAATATTTCTAGCTGGATTTCACCAATAGGTCCAAAGGCAGTGTGAAAAAGCATGGCATGATCGGCACATTAAGTTTCTCACCCTTAAGGTAAATGACCTGGTTTTATTATATGATAGCAAGTTTGATAAATTTCCAAGGAAATTTGGAATGCACTGGTTAGGGCCCTATGTCATTAAGGAGATTACCAGCGGAAGAGTGGTTCAGTTGGTCAAATTGAATGGAGATCCCTTCCCAGGAACGATGAATGGCAGTCACTTGAATCCATACACTGGTGGTCTAGCCATGTGACCATATGAATGTAGCATAGCCTTAACGCTCCAAGCAGCTGAATGAAGGTGCGAGACTATAAACTACACTTCCTGAGTTGGGAAGCTGCGCGATTGGGGGATTGTGCGAAGCAAGGAAGTGTCACAGGGTTCGTAACAGCACGAAGGGAGTTGCGCTGCCCAGGGAGAAATCACACAAGTCGGAAAAAAGTGATCGTTAAAGTCACTGTTCATCATTTGATGGTAGAATTGTGGCCAAATGGTGATCCAAGTGGAATTGGTGGGTGGCCACCAATATCCACTTGGATCAATCTCCTCGAGTTAGGGTTTTAGTTGTTTAGGGCTTTCTCTTATTGTTCAATAATAAAAAGGACCTTGAGCCTCATTGTAGTTGAGTTCAAAGGCATGTACCCGCCACATCTCTTCTCAGAGATAAGATACCATCACCCTAGCTGGAGTATTTCCATTTCTGTTTGTAAGCATATTTTAGTATTTTACATGAATGAAATGAATTATTATTTCCGTTGCATCTCTGTGTTTATGTTTATCTCTGTAATTTGTTGCATTCTTGTTTAAATCTAGATCAGTGGTATCAGAGTGATCTACTTTTTTTTCTATGTTTTCTTTGCATGTCCCCAATGAGGTCAGGATATAAGGAGTTAGGGCTTGAACTAGTCAAACCTTTACAAGACCAGCCTCACAAATCCTGAAGGCCTCCCATGGCAGATGAAAAGAAAGACGAGGAGGTAGGAGATCCTATCAAAATATTTATCAAAGAAGCCCTCGAGTGACAACGGAATGCGATGATGGACATCTTTGCCCAAATCCTTCAGCGGCTACCTAGGGGTGATGCATTAGCATCCAACAGCTACTCTAGAAATGCCACACCGTTTGAGGTACAAGTTAATTTTGAAATCCCCATATTCGAGGGTCAAATAGACACAGATGCCATCGATAAATGGTTAAATCTGCTAGAGGTTTATTTTTCTGTTCATGATTTTTCCAGTCAGGAAAAGATTATTTTCACTCTTCTCAAGGCAGCCCCCCACATCAAGGACTGGTGGGAAACCTATAGCAACCAGAAGGAGGAAAGTACAGGCTCACTATTTTCAGCCACACCCACTTGGAATTCATTCCGGGATGCCATCAAGGAGCAGTACTACCCTGTCGGAAGCTATGAGGATCAATACATAAAGTGGACCACGCTACGTCAGGGAAGGGACCAAGATGTGGCAAAGTTTACCAATATTTTCCATACCCTTGGCACAAAGTTGGGTATCAAGGATTCGAAGCAGCATTTGGTACTCAAATACCACAACTGCTTGCACAAGTACACCTAGGAAGAAATAGAATACCTGAACATCTCCTCGCTCGGCATGGCATACCGATATGCTATCAAGGTTGAGCAAAAGTTTAAATAGAAGAAGTGAGACTTTGGATCTACAAATCCGGAGCAAGGGAAAGGTGCCCCCAAACCATAGAACAAAGGACAAAGCCAAGGTAGGCTGGCCCAAGACAACCCGCCAAAGCTGCAAGCAAAGAACAATGCCGCGAAGCCAAAAAACGACACGAGAAAGTGGTGTGAGTTCCATAAGAGCTCCACTCACAACACAAGTGAGTGTCAGGCCAAGTAGTCACTAGTGGCTGATCTAAAGGTTTTAGAATTAGATGCATGTTCCGACTCTAAGTCAGAACCCAACAAGGGGAATGACAAAGGGAAGCGGATTATTGATGCGGATCCCAATGCCACCATTGCCACCATGAATATCTAGAAGGAGGAACCCGAAGATCCAGAGGAGGAGGAGTGTCTCTTCCACTCCCAGATGGGGGTAAAGGGCTCCCCACTACAACTCATTGTCGATAGCTGGAGCCAAAAGAACCTCATTTCTACAGAGGTCGTGAAGTGGCTAGGCCTACCAACCACAGCACATCCACAATCGTACACCATCGGGTGGCTTCACCAAGGATGGGATCTTCGCGTGAGACAACAGTGTCGCCTTCCATACAACATCAAGCCCTTCACGGATGAGGTATTATGTGAAATTGCTCCCCTTGAAGTTTGTGATGTATTATTAAGACAACCATACTTGCGGAAGCAACATGTTGTGTATGAATTAAGGCCCCATGTTGTTATTGTTACTTTGGGAAATAAGTTGTACAGGATACTGGAGGTAGCACCGCCTATCACCATCTCTTTGGTTACTACAAAATAATGCAGTAAGCTCATTTCAAAAACTAGGAAATTCGTTTTCCTGATGATATGCCCTCATGGAAAGAAGAAGACGGTGGCCACGACCTCCAGACAGGGCCCCTCCACACGACAACTACATATGGACAAGGTCGTGGAGGAGTACGAGGACATCTTCACCTCCCCCGCAGGGGTTCCTCTGCACTATCAAGTCAAGCACTCCATCGATCTAACCCCAGGTGCATAGCTGCCCAATTGACCAATATATCGGTGCTTCGCTCTGGAGAACAATGAAATCAAGAGGCAAATTCAGGAGCTGCTGCAGAAAGGTCACATTCATCTGAGTTCATCACCCTGTGGGAGCCTGATCATGTTGGTACAGAAGAAGGATGGGACTTGGAGACTCTGTACAAAATATCGGGCGCCGAACAAGATCACTTTCTGTAATAGGTACCCGATCCCACGGATTCATGACCTCCTAGACCAATTGAAGGGGGGAAAATATTTCAGCAAGATCAATTTGAAGTCAGGATATCACCAGGTACCAATCGAACCCTCCGATGTATGGAAGACTAACTTCAAAGACAAGGAGAGCCTTTTCAAATGGTTCGTTATGCCTTTCAGATTGACAAATGCTCTTGCAACCTTCATGAGGCTAATTGATGACATATTGGGGCCATTCACCAACTCATTTGTCGTGGTATACTTGGATGACATCCTGATCTTCAACCAGAGTTGGGAAAAACACCTCCACCACATCCAACAGGTTCTCCAAACACTACGCCAACACAAGTTATGTGCCAATTTCAAGAAATGCACTTTTGGCATGACCCAAGTTCAATATCTGGGATACATTATTGATGAAAAGGGGGTGCATGTGGATCTAGCCAAGATCCAATTCATTCAGGATTGGCCATCTCCTACCACTCTAACAGAGCTCCACAACTTTCTAGGTCTTGCCAACTTCTACCGCAAGTTTGTGTTGGGATTTTCTCATATCACTTGGCCCTTGAGTCAAGTCACCAAGGGAGGAGGGAAAGCAAAAGTCTTTTGGTCTGAATCTCAATAGAAGGCATTCACAGAGTTGAAATATCGCCTCAGCTCGGCACCGGTGCTTGCATTACCAGACTTGCAACAACCATTTGAGGTCGAGACAGATGCCTCTGACTATGCTATTGGGGTAGTCCTTACTCAACATGGGCATCCAGTGGCATATCACAGTGAGACACTTTCAGACATAGTCTGGAAGTATCCCACTTACGACAAAGAGATGTATTCCATTGTGCAAGCCTACCGAAAATGGAAGCATTACATTTTGGGGAAGGAAATGGTCATTCACACAGACCACTGACCCCTAGTTCATACAGACCCAAGGGAAATTGTAGAATGATCACCATCAGAAGTGGTCCACATACCTGCAACAATTCCATTTGAATATCAAGTATAAGAAGGGCAGCACCAATAATGTTGCAGATTGCCTCAACCAACCACTGATCATGGCATTAACCACCGTGCTCAACTCTTGTGGGAACGAGACTTCTGATTGGCCACTTCTCTACAAAAGCGACCCACAATTTGGCCACACATACCAGACACTCTTGTAGGGTCAACATGTTCCATATTCTCACCTCTAGGATGCCCTGTTATGCCACCTGGGTAACCTTTTAGTTCCTTCAAGGGAGCGTACCAAGATGATTTGGGAAGCACACTACAGTCATGTTGTTGGGCATTTCAGGGTCAAGAAAATGGTGGCAGTACTGCATAAGTATTTCTATTGGTCGAATCTTCGACAGGATGTCAGGAAGTACATCAAATCATGCACTGCCTATGTCATTGCCAAATCGACCATCAAGAATCAAGGCCTCTATACCTCACTGCCTACCCCTAGTCGACCTTAGGAATCCATCTCCATGGATTACATGCCAAGCCTTCCTTCCACTAAGCATGGAACGACTGTGTTTTTGTGGTCATTGACAGGTTCTCGAAGATGGCCATTACGGTGGCCTGCAAGAAGAATATCACAGCCGAAGCCACTGCTAAAATTTTCTTTGAACGAGTGTGGGTACACTTTGGGATCCCATAGTCTATCATCTCAAATCGGGACAGCAGGTTCCTCAGTACATTTTGGTTCACTCTCTAGTCAATGCTGGACACCAAACTCACTAAGTCCACAACCTTCCATCCTTAAACTGATGGCCAGATAGAGGTTGTCAATAGGATGATCGTACACATTCTGCGCATGTACAACTCAAAGAATCCACGAACATGGGACAAGAGTCTCCCCTATGTTCAGCACAGCTACAACAGGACTCTCCACAGCTTGACTGGCCATAGCCCTTTTCAAGTGGGCTTGGGATTCCAGCCACTATGTCCAATTGATGTGGCCATGCCATTTGCAACTACTCACGTAGATTCAACTCATGTCCAGTCCGAAACAGATAAGTCAAACAACTTCATTGAGCACATCCAACATATTCACCAACAGGTCCATGATGTTCTGGAGAAATCAAATGCCAAGTACAAGCAGCAACATGATCAACATCGGGTGCCAAACAAGTTTCAGGTGGGTGATAAAGTTTGGTTGCATTTGCAAAAGGAATGCCTTACCAGAGCCTACCAGAAACTCAAACCACTATGATATGGTCCTTACATCATTACCAAGCCTATGGGAGACAATGCATTTGAGCTCAACATTCCCCCATTCCTTGGCCTGCACCCAGTGTCAATGTGGATCGCTTTTGGCCATACTTTCCACCATTACTAGACACATCTGACATTGCAGAACAGCTCACACCCACAGAGCTAAACCCAGATTACATCGAACAAGTTGCAACTGATCGCATCATGGACACACAGATCAAGCACACTGTATCAAGTTGTCAAAGCAAGCCAACTCCTTCACCAGGGCAAGTGGCTCACCAAGGACCAAGTTCAGCAGAAGTTTCCTCATCTCATGGAGGAACTCACCACAATGGGGACCATTGCTTCCTAAGTGGGGAGGAATGATCCAGGTGGATATTGGTGGCCACTCGCCAATTCCACTTGGACCCCCACCATTGCGTCTTTCAGTTTTTCAGTTTCCTTAATTGTAGCACAGTTTACTATTTTTAGCAGTTTTTCAAGTCCTAAACTTTCAAAGCCGTTTTGAGGCCCTAAACGACGTTTTTTGGAAGTCTACCGCCAGACTTTTTGATGACTAAAATTGTATTTTTCGTCATAGTCTTTGGAGAGATCTTTCCAATAGGCTATCATGTGTGTCAAACGGAGATAATATGACCAAGTCACGACCTCGGGAAGTTGGTTCTCCAACTCACCCCAACGAGGCCCATAAACTCTTGGTGTTACATCTCCTTGGGTTAGGGTTTTGGTTGTTTAGGGTTTTCTCTTATTGTTAAATAATAAAATGGCCCTTGAACCTCATTGTAGTTGATTTTAGAGGCATGTATCTGCCACATATCTTCTCAGAGATAAGCTACCATCGCCCTAGCTAGTGTATTTCCATTTCTGTTTGTAAGCATATTTTAGTATTTTACATTAATGAAATGAAGTATTATTTCTGATGCATCTCAATGTTATGGTTATCTCTATAATTTGTTGCATTCCTATTTAAATCTGAATCAAATGGAGTGGGCGGTCGGCATTTAAGACAAAATTTATGGGTCAGATCCTTGTAAATTTTCCGCCAATCCGGCATTAATGAACCGAATTTGGGGGGAACAGTTGGATTTGAATTCAAAATGCCTATAAATTACAGGTGGTTGTCCAACGAAAAACACTTGGCATTTCGAGAATTAAGTTATTGAGCTCTCAGGTGCACATGAATTGTGAGCACTATGAACTTCTAATAGGCAGTTGAGTATTTGAGACATTTCCGAAGGAGACACAGGCGTTTTTGTAGAACATCATGTCAGCTCCCACAAAAGCTATAGATACCGAAGCAGAGGAGTCGGTGTCAGAAATTGAGATGGAGGTCGAAGAAGCTGCTCCTAAGGTTGCCAAAGTATTAGCCAAAGTCCCCAAATCACCAAGGATGCCGAGACCAAAGCCGACCCCAACCAAGGAGAGCGCGAAGGATAAAAAGGGGAAGCAGCCTGTAGTACCAGTGTGCACATTAGCAAGAAGAAACCCAGCGAAGCCTACCACACAGGAGAAGAGTAAAGCCACCAATTTGGAGCCAGAGGAGGAAGAAATCGAAGACATCCTGATGGATGATGAGGATGTGGGAGTATATGTGGAGGAAGTTAAAACCCAAGGTGCTGACCCTATCACTCGATTGCCTGAGTACATCCCTCCGCACAAGGGCAAGACCAAGGTGTCAAAAGACATCGATAAGAGCAAGGTCCCCTTGCAAACCCCTTTGCTGCCAGATGAAATTGTATTCAAAGGACCATGCTTGGGGTGGGTTCCTCTGCTAAAGCTCAAAGACTGGTACTTGGATCATCATGAGAAGTTCCCACACCTGGCGGCCGAGCAGCTAATGCGTCACATTATCAACATAACCACCAGAATGACTGCATTGGAGCCGCAGAGGTGGCTCAGAGGAGTAGACAAGGCAAGGCTTCTCAACGTGCTTTGGGTGCCGCACTACAACGACACCCTGGTTTCAGTATTGGTCATCAAGCAGCTGCTATGCTTGGTGCATGATGGGTGTCTTTGGCTAGAGGAGCCAATACCTATCACTGAAAGGTTGATCCACAGGATCACACGGTTGCCTTACATAGGAGAAAATCCAGCCATGATATTTGGCAGAAAAGGTGGTGAGCAGGCTCTCGCGGAGGCCATGAAAGAGAAGCTTAAATTGGTAAAGAAGCTGCATGCATATGCCATATCCAGCATCTATGACCCTACTGTAAAGGTCGCTACGCAGATTTTAGCAGGGATGTTGATGAGGAAGTGTTACATAGATGAGGTGTCAGCGCCCATCATCGTGCTAGCAACCTAATGCGCTGAAGGAGTCCAGTTCAATTGGTCAGACTATCTTCACAGAGAGTTCCTAGCAAACTGTCATGAAGCACAGGAGCTCAGCAAGACATTACACTACGCATGGCTCTTGTTGTCAGTTGTGCTGGTAGCATGAGAGCTGCCAGAGGATAGCCAATTCTCTTTGGTCGTGTCAGACTTACTAGAAGCAGTGAAGTACACTTCGTTGTGGGCGACCAAGGATGTGTAGTGCATCAAGGACAACAATATCTTCTGGATCTTGATAGATATGAACATCCACATGGCCATCAATCACAAACCGCAGTTGTCACCTACAGTGTTTTCCAACCTATAGGGCTGCGCAGATTTCAAAGTAGATTTTCACCATATGGCCATCAAGGCAAAGAAGGACCCTGCGCAGAAATGGTATGACTTACCTTACCTGGAAACAGATGACACCATTGATGCAGAGTGGCACACTACAGTAGACTTAGTGGTGGGAGGGAGAAATTCTGTCGCGCAGAGAAAGAAGGAGGAGGCCAAGCTAAAGATGATGCAGTTGGCCGAAAAGAGAAAGAAGGAGGTCACTAACAAGACCCAAGCGAAGCGCAATGCCACGTAGTAGATGGAGAAGAAAATAGGAGGAACATAGGTAGGCTCTGACAAAGGCGTGAAGTTGCCTTCACCTGAGATAGAGGAGGAGACGAATGAGTAGACAGAACAACACAGCACGAACCCACAGGCGATGTCCGCCTGCATCAAGTGCCAAAGGGAGCAAGAGAAAGGAGGGTCCAGGAAGAAATCAAAGGCTACTAAGACATTAATGGACCCAATCACCCTCACAGAGGGTGATTTGTGTGACATCGGTGACACAGTGTAGGATGTCACCGCGGAGGCCCTACAACAGTTTGAGCAGTAGCAGCAACTAGTATTGGCGGCTATCTAGAGAGGTCTACAGGAGCTGCAAACCCATGTGTCACAAGCTGGCACGGTGTCCACCTGCCTTGCTATCAGCACTTCAGACGTTGTCGAGATGCTGCGCACAAAGGCCTCTAGTGCGATAACACTGCCTGATGGAGCACTAACCATGGAGAACGAAGCTGACAGGCCCATTGTCAGTGCCCTAAAGGGAGTAGGGTTGAATTTGGCTATTCTCCTCGGTGAAGTGCTCCACCTTTTGTAGGATGGAGTGATTGCGAAGCTGAGGACCCGTGAGCACCACACCCTCCAGGTGATTAGTGAACATCAAATTAACAATGAGCAGATGGCACTACAACGAGACTCTACCATCATCGTTGTGATCGAGGATACCAATCAAAACAATCGTATAATATAAGTCGTCAAGGGGGTACGTTGAATGGTCCCAAAGTTGGTCATTCCTTAGGAAGAACTAGTCGAGGTGGGCATCCGCAAGTTGGCTACGGGTGTGCGCGACACATGTATAGAAATGGCGAGGGTTCAATTGGAGTTGAACCTACAGCTCACCAAGTTACAGTTGAAGGCCCGGCCTTCAACTCCACCAGAGATAAAGGAGCAGCGTGTAACCACTGTCACAGAAGCAATAGTGGCGATTGAGAGTACAGTAGCGGACTACACCCAACTTTTTGAGCAATTGTTCGCGGTCCTGATGAGCTTGCAAGAGGACCCCAATGTACAGCAACTGGAGACAGAAGCGTGCGAGCTACAATAGTGCTATAATGAGGTCAAAGGCACAGCATGAACCATTGCGCTCACATAGAGACTAGCGAAGCTGCAGGAGGCCAAGTAGCTGAAGGAACAGGTGGATGCAGTGTTGCACAAGGAAGCAGTACTAAAGGTACAACTGAAGCCCTGGTTGGATAAGGCTTATGCAGTGACAGCCTCTATTGAAGGAAAGCTTGTCACTTTGAAAGCAACTCAGCAAAAGCTTCAGGCCAACAATTCAAGAACAGTGACCGAGAAAATGGTCGAAGACGCAAAGTAGGTGGCCGCACAATGCACTGCTAAGGTTGCGGTCATAAGGGTTGAGCTGGTAGGTCTCCATACTAAGATATTTTCACCTGCTGAATGACTCGAGGGTTAGTCACGATGTTTGTGTTGGGGGCATGTTGGGAACAGGATCCCCCAAGGACAATTTTGGGGCTAAAAGCCCATGTTTTGGGTCCAATTGTTGTAATAAAGTTGTAAAGTCTCTGCATTTTGTGGTCGCGGAGCAGGAAGGTGTCATGAGTCATAAAAGGTTTTCCACCCTTATGTTGTAAAGTAAAGTTGATTGTAAAATATCTACCCTTGGTCCACTGACCATGGGATTGTATAAAAATAGCTAAGTAAGCTCTAAGTAGTTCTAATGAGTCATGAGTTGTAGTAAGAAGTCTTGAGTGATAAGGAGAGAAGTCTAAGTTTCAGGTCTTAGTGTAGGTAGAGGCTCTGCAGCTAAGTGCACAAAGGCCTAGGGTCGAAGTCTGCAGCTGAGTGCGCAGACCCCTGTAGTTGTGTGCACAGGGTAGATAGAGATTGTAATCATCTAAAGATATCAATAAAGAAAAGCATTATACAAATTATGCGTCTTTGTTTCATGTTTATGCATCTTATCAATTATGTATGAATCTCATTTATAATGCTTATATGATGCGTGAATATATGTAATTACATTGGTTAATCAAACGCAAGTAAGAATATCTGTTTATGCAGTGCTAACTATGATTGTTGAGTAAGATAATTAAAAACTTAAGGATAACTTGGAAAGTTGTTCTATATGCTGCTTTAGCAACACGAAAGTACCTGAACCGCAAGTTAGGGCTACGTGAAGGCCGACCATACCCCTTCACGGAGGTACCAAAGGGCAGAGTAAAGGGTTAGACAGACAGAGCCCTAGAACTTAATGACATGTATGAAAGCATGAATAAGAGGAATAAATTGACATCATGACCATCTCAGGGTGTGGAAACTTGGTTCCAACATCCCCCCATACTACTTCAGGTGAGACTTCGGTCTGCGCTCCGTGGGCTGATGCCGAAAGGGCCAATAGTGTAGGGATTTGTTTGGCTAACTAATGTTGAACCTGGGTCAGGCCCCTCTAAGCCAACACTATCCTCCAAGGAAAAGAGCAAAATTATAAGGAAAACCACCCCATTCACTTGGATTACAGGAAATCTCTTCAAGTTGGGCCTAGATCAAATACTAAGAAGATGTGTCAGGGAGGAGGAATTTTTTGACATCCTTCTGGCCTGTCATGATGGGCCTTGTGGAGGTCACTTTGTAGCCAAAAGGATAGCCTTCAAGGTACTACAAGCTAGCTATTACTAGCCCACTCTCCACCAAGATGCAAGAAATTATACCAACCAGTGTGATCGGTGCCAAAGAATCGGGAAACCTACTCCCATGGATGAAATGCCTTTGCAATCTCAAGTGACTTTTGAGCCATTTGACAAGTGGGGCATGGATTTCACTGGGCCCATTGATCCTCCATCAAGATAGAAAAATTACATCATTGTGTGCACTGACTACTTAACAAAGTGTGCTGAAACCAAAGCTGTGAAGGTAGCCACATATGAGAAAGTGGTTGAGTTCTTGAGCGAGAATGTGTTTTACAATTTTGTATACCATAGAGAGCTAGTCACTAATCAGGGCACTCAATTCACCTCACACATGATTGAGAATCTATTAAGCCAACATAATATCAAGCATAGGATGTCCACTCCTTACCACCCTCAAGCCAATGGACAAGTAGAAGTCGCCAACAGAGCATTGGAAAGAATTCTAACAGAAGTGGTTAGTAGCAATAGGAAGGATTGGGCTAACAGACTAGTGGAGGCCACTTAGGCCTACAATACAACTTGGAAGACAACCACTGGCTTCACCCCTTATGATTTGGTCTATGGGAATAAGTCTCTTCTCTCCATTGATTTTGAGTACAACACTTTAAGGATAGAAGTGCAATTGGATCTAGATGTTGCAATGGCATAGCAAGAGAGGTTTCTCTAGCTAAATGGGTTAGATGAATTTAGGATACAGGCCCTCCTGCACACAGAGGTGACTCAAGTACAAAGAAAGGTCTGGCATGACAAAATTATCAAAGACAAATTATTTCAAGAAGGCGATTGGGCTCTGTTGTATGACTCCATGTTCAAATATTTCAAAGGCAAGTTAATGACTAGATGGTTGGGCCCATATGTGATAGAAAATTGCCATGACAATAGGGTTGTTCAGATAAGAACCATTGATGAAGAAGGTATCCCCTTGCTTGTCAATGGGGATAGGTTGAAATTCTAAAAAAAACCTTTGTCAAAGAACGAGTTCATCAGTAGTATCAGTAAGGCAGTAATGCTGATTGAAGGAGTTTCAGCTTCCACCTCACCAAGTTTTTGAGGACTGTTGAATCTTTAAAAAAAATAAAAAACAATAAGAGACCCAGGTGAAAACCTCCATGAGGCACTTGAGGCCCACTCTTAGGTTGAAAACCTCCTTGGGGTAGCCCAAGAGTTAAAAAAAAAAAAAAAAAAAAAAAAAAAAAAAAAAAAAAAAAAAAAGAGGAAAAATAGAAAAATAGAAGAACCCTGGGTGAAAACCTCCTTTGAGGCAACCTGGTTGTCTTTCAAAAAAAAAAGGAGAGAGAGAAAAAGCACAAAAATAATGGCAGGGACCTCAAACCTACCCACTCATAACAATTCTAGTTTTTGCAGGTTTCAAGAAGATAATGGACACAAATATCAGAGGGTAGCAATCCATGCAAAACCCCATGTTTTTCTTCATCCATTTCATCTCCTCCATGACCCCCATGTTCATTCATCCATACACATTTGCAACAATAGAAAAATCCAAATTTCAGGCAATTCCGTGACTTATACAGGATTTCCTATAGTTACTACAAGAGTTTCCTCTAGTACTACAGGAGTTTCCTGAAAATCTACAAGAAAGGAATTATGATTGAAAAATTATGATGCAAGCCTATTTTGGATTAAAAAAAGGATGGCATTGACTTCACCACATCTCAGCCAACACCCTTCATGACCATGTCACCCTCTGTGTCCATCAAAAAAATCTACTTAGAAGAAGAAGAAAAATAAATAAAAAATAAACAAAAATAAAATAAAATAAACAAAGAAATATCAAAGGGGCATACCACCAGTAGCCTAACTCACCTACCACTCCATGGCCTCACCTTCCACTCACTCCAATATCTATTCAACCTCCAAGTAAAGAAAGGCCACATAAATTCAAAAAAGGGAAATTATAGGATTTCCAGTAGTAGTACTAAAGAAAACCTTGTAGCAACCTATTTTGAAATAGTAGCAGGCTCCAATCCTAAACTTCACCACCCATGCATTGGAAGAGGATAAGAAAAACTGTAGGCACTATGGCACCTCTCCAAATCTCAGCAGCAACAGAGGAAGCCAACACCCCCACATCAACAAGAAGGCAACCTATCAGCAGAATACAATCAACAAAAAAAAGATCAATAGAGAAGATGTACCTGAACCATGAGCAACACAGCAAATCCACCCTCCAGCATGCATTAGCAAGGGAAAGGGAGCCACAGGTGTGTCACCTCATCCACCCTCTCTCATAAGTATGAATATTATTAAAATTGTAGGAATATGTAGAAAGTTGGTTTTATAAGTGAAGGTGGCTAGTTAACTTGGCCACCCTCAGCCTGATAACAAAATGTTAAAGTGCTAGTCAATTGGACAACTGGCAAGGTCACATAAAAGGGAATAAATAAGAAATGTGGTCGAGTTACGTTAAATAGAAGTGGGTGATGATTACGAGGAAGGGTTTCTTACAAATAATAGTGTGACCAATGGTCCAAAAGAAGAAATATGTACTCAACCAACCAACACATCGCTCAATGAAATCCACCATAAATATAAATATTCCCTAACTTTCATGCAAGATATTGTTCATCTCAAGAGTTGGGACCACCTGGAGGAGCCATCGAAAGGAAAATGTAGTCTCAGCCATCCTACAGTGATCACCTACAGGAAACATAGGAAAACTATAGGAAACATTGAGGAAATCTAGTCTTGACATCCTATAGTGAGCACCTATAGGAAAACTACATCAAACATGGAGAATTGTCAAAAATGTTTTGAGGGGGTTCCTAGGGCCCAACTATACAATAATTCTACTCAACCAAGGAATTGCAATGAAAGGTAGGTGCCATATCCTCTATGCTTTTATTTATAAAGAGAAAAAGAAAAGAAATTGCCATTTCTTTTAGTGATTACATTGTGCATAGAGATAGGTAGAATTGTGTGGAGGATTGTGTAGAGTAAAAGGAGAATTGTAATCACCCTCCCAAACACTAAACCCTCATCACATAGGGAAGATCTTAAGCTATAGCCACCAAAACATCATACAAAAATATTGACAGAGAGAAAAGATGATAGGGGGTTTCAACAGAAGGGAGCCCACCAGAACAACTAGAATACATCAACATCCTCCTATGGTAGAAATCCTTACAAGGCATCAATGGTTGGGATTCTTTGAGCTACTTAGGGGATATGATGATGATATAGCTAGGGAATTTGCAATGTCACTCACACCTCTAGCTAGATTCAATGCCACTATTGTAGTGAGGTTATTTTCAGCGACAATTACCCCTGAAAGCATTAGCAGAATCACTACACTTCCTCTGGGGTTGCAATGGAGAAAACAGGATAAAGCTAGCAACACTCTTGCCAAGAAGAACTTTTTCTTGGAAGGAAAGGAACCAATTGAGGACAAAAATTGGATTAGAAGGGGGAGCATTCCATATCCTTTGGATGAAGTAAGTTGTCACATTCTCAAGTATATTTCTTGTGAGGATAGGCTCAGTATAGTTTATGTTTACCAGTTTAGACTCCTTCATGAGCTGAGATTTGAAGAAGAGTTACCTCCTCATAGAAGACTTAGTGTGCCTTACTTTTTTTTGCAATCAATAATAGACATGAGCATAAAAGTACAAGAAGGGAAGCATCAGTAGTTGGCACATCATGGATTGATCAAGCTCATACTAGAAGATGCCCTAAACAACTTAAGAATCCCTAATATGTGGTCAACATTTGCAGACATTGTTGGCTACTTGGGGACTGACCTAAGTTCAGTAGTGAGTTTAGCCAAGAAAATCCCGATACTACCAGCCCTTTGGGCAATAGTCTGTAGTGCGTGGACTGAGGTCTCACCTGAGGTAGTATGGGAGGGTGCTGGAACTAGGTTTCCACACCCTATGGATGTCTGGATGAAGTCTGGGAAGTTTTTGGACCGATCCTGCGCACTTGCGCTGCTCTGTGCAGTCGTCTGACTTGTACAACTACTTTCGCGTAGATATGTAAGGAGATCGAAGGGGTGTTGTCCAAATCCTTTATCCTTACTATGCCTAATTATAGATGTTGATTTAATCATGCGGGCCCAATATTCGTATTAATCATTCAAAATTTATAACCAGTGTGTGCAATCATAAATTGAAAAGAGATGCATAAATATCATAGAAACAATAACACATAGTATTCTAGAATTAACTTATCTTTTATTACTCTTCTATTCCAGTAAAATCCCAACTCCACCCTGCGCACTCAGCTGTAGGGGTTTGCACACACATCTGCGGACTCTACCAGGCCTCTGCACACTCATCTGCAAAGCCTCTTCCTACTACTATGACCCAACACTCAGACTTACAGACTGAGAGTGAATTCCTTATTCAAAAACCCATATCCCTTCTCAATGCTAAGACTCAAAAACATGACTTTTAAACTTAGAGCCTCGCTCTATTTATATAATCCCATGGTCCATGGACCATGGGTAGGCCGACACATTCTACAGTTAATTACATTATTTTAGGGTGGACAACCCTAGACTCTCACACTCCACGCTCGCATTTTACGGGGTCTTTACATTATCTTGACCAAACCTTGGGCTACAAGCCCCAAAAACCTACTATGGGGGATCCGCTGCCCAAGAGGCCCCCAACACAATCATTGTGACTCATCCCGAGTCACTCAGCTGGTGCAGTGATCTTCACACGAAGTCCATCCAGCAACTTTCGCGCTTTGCTAGCATCTGCCACACATTCCTTCATTGTCTCTTGTATTAGTTGTGTGCGACTCTCTGATGCATCATTGTCAGAGGCACCTTCTTGCCTTAGCACATATGTATCCTACATCTGGGCCAGCTTTCCCTTGATCGTGGCAGTGACCGTGAATGCTTCCTCAAGCCAAGGCTGGATGCATGCTTTAAGCCCTGCTTCTTTTTGTGGTGCGGTGTCCACCTGTTCCTTTAGAGCCTGGGCTTCCCTCATTTTGGCCAGTCGCTAAGTAAGGGTGACCATTTGCGCGGTCCCCCGAACACTGTCATAGGCATGCTGCAACTCTCGTGCTTCTATCTCTAAGCGCTATAGCATTGGGTCTTCCTGCAATGAGTTTACGGTGAAGAGTGACTGATCCAACAATCCCCTGCAGTCTTGTATGGCATGCTTTATTGTTTCCAACCCCAATTAAATGGCATTGTGGAACTTCTCTCTAATTTCCGGGGTCCAGAAGGCTATGCCTTCAGTCGCAGCTCCGTGATCTTCTAGTTCAGCTCCAATTGAACCTTCGCGGCCTCCTCCTAAGTCTTGCAGACTCCAATTGCTAGTTGGTGAATATTTTCTGTTGTGGGGAGTGCCGTCAGCACAGCCAACTCTCGTATGCTACTAAAAGCCTCCTCCACGGCCTTTTCTAATCCCTGGTTTTGTGCGACCGGGTTGTCGCACTACAGACTGAGCTGTTCTAAATTTAACTTCTGCTCGCTCAAGGCTTGAAGGGCACGGCCCTCCCTAGTGTGAATCTCAGCAGTTACTCCATTCTATAGCTGGTATAGGGTTTCCCTGGGAAGGGTGACCAAATTCAACTCCCAGCCCCTCAAGTCACCCTCGGCTTCTAATAAGACTGCGCCTTCTGGTAACACCAAAGTGTTCATTGTTTGGGCATGCAACATCTACTCAGCTTCAGATGCACCTTCCGCAAGGTGTGGTGTCATCATTCCTATGGGTCTCACCAGTAATGACTACAACTGCTCTCTTAGCGCCCCCAACATAGTTTTCTGCCCTGACATTAACTCTTCCAAAGCATCCTTTGTCGTTGAGACCTTTAGCTTTTTCCGCATGGTTGAATCCTCTTGGACATGCGGCCTCTTGAGTTGTGTCAATGTCAGTGTCGGGTCCATGTGTTCCCCCCGTCTGATCCTCCCCCTGTATGTCCTACTCCATGGATATTTAATAGCTTCCCTCAGGCTCTTGGACTGGCACGATTGTAGTCTCTGCCATCTGCATTGTCATTGTTGCCTCAGCCACCTTCCACTGCGTGGCCGCTTCTTGTTCCTAGTGTTTTCTCTCCGCTAGCTTCACAATGCGCAGCTTGGTTTCCTTCTTCTGCTGCTATGTTGTGATCTTTTCTAGTTTTGTCAAGTCCAGATCTCGCCACTCCGAAGACCATGACAACATCACATCAAAGATTGCATCATCCATTGCAATGAATGAATGCTTCACCCATGAGCGAGTTGGATCCTTTCGTGCCTGAATATACATATTATGCATATCCGTCTTGAACTCTGTCACGCTTTGCAAACAGTTATATATTGTAGGGGACAAGCGTGGCCTATGGTAGATCCATGTTCGGATTCTCGCCTCCATGAACACCCAGAACACCTTTATCTCGTGAATCTTGGTCATGTCTTTCATAGCCCAGAGCGAGGTGTACCTCACGGCCTCAGGCAGGTTCCTCTCAATGGTGGGAAACTCGCTTTCCTCTAGCAGCTCCCCAGCAACCAACAGTATAGATAAGAGCAACCACGCATAGTGGAAGGTCTTACCCTACTCTTGGGCCTCCCTACAATTTGTCAAAAACTCATCACAGAGAAACTGCACCCAGTTGAACTGGACCCCCTCTGCACATTGCACTGCCAACGAAATGACAGATGCTGGCACTTCGTCTGCACTGCATTTCCTCATTAGCTTGCTAGCCAGTAGTTGGGTGGCTACACGCACCCCTCAGTCCTTGATGCTTGTGATTAGGTACCCTCCCTTCCTCTTCTCCAACTTATATTTGGCCTTCATAGCTTCTACAAGGGCCAAGTCGTTGCTCTTTCCTGCTATGGCTGCGGGATTGTTTCCTTTGATGGGCAGCCGAGAAATCCGATGAATTAAATCGGCCATGATGGGAATTGACTCCTCTAGCCAGAGATACCCATCATGTACTAGGCACAGTAGCTGTTGGATAACAAAAAATGTGATGGGCATGAGGTGGTAGTGGGGTATCCACCGCAGATGGAGTAACCCAACCTTCTCCACACTACATAACCATTTCTGCTACAGTAATTTCTCTGCGGCCAACTGTGGGAACTTCTTGTTGTCCTCGAGGTCCGAGTCTTTGAACTTTATACCAGGTACCCATCCCATTGGTGGACCTTCAAACCTTATTTTTTCCAGAAGGAGTGGGGTTTGGAGCACACTCTTCGTGGCCTCCAGGTCCTTTGGTATCTTAGCCTTCCCCTTCCACGAGGGGATGTAGGGGGGTAACTTTATCGTCGAAGGCACTTGAGAGACATTCTCTTTCTCATCATCTTGTGCTTTAATTTGGGCGATCAGGGCTTGAAGATCTTTCCCTTCCTCCTCTATTTCAAGAGTGACGGCATTGCCCTTCTCAGCCATTGACAATTTACTAAATCATGGGTTCCGCAGTGATACCCAGACTGGCCCCATTATTTACTTATCTTTCTATGGTTGCAGCATGCGTGGTGACTTTGGAATCTCTGGTGCAGCTGCCACCTCTCCAGGCTCCTCTTGGATCATACGGGGCTTTGGGGTAACGTCCGTGAATCGTACTCTAGCTCTTGTAGCTGTCATCATGTCTACACTGGATCCATTTAGTCACGTACTCAAGGGTGGCAAGGGTGCTTGGTGCTCAATGCTCTGTATTGGCTCAATTCTTAAACAACAAAGTGTTGCCTCAAGGCTAACCCAATGGATTTTATAGTGTCGTTTGAATTTGAATTCGACCATTCACTCCACTTTTGAGTCATTAATACCTTCTTAGCAGCAGATCGTCCCAAATCTAACCCTTAATTCCTGTCTTAATTGCCCACCACCCACTCCTTTCTACCTTAAATTGGACCTCTTGTCATGAACAGTGACATCAACGGTCATTTCCCAGCCTACTCGCACAGCAGCGTAGCTCCCTATGCGTGACTACAACCCCTATGGTATACCAATCTTGTGCATGACCTCCTTGTCGCGCAAATCCCATACAAACTCTTTTATAGCCCCGCACTCTCTCTCAACTGCTTGGAACGCTGAGACTGTTCTTCCTACAAATAGTCAGGTGGTCGCACCCATGGTGCTAGGTTTCAATCTTCCTGCTAGCCCGGGCTGCAGGCATCCCCCAACTACCCTTGCACCCATTAGTGCGTCGCATTCTTCTGTGTATGGTACGTTCCCCTGTTTAGTAATGTGTGGTCGCAGCCATGGTGGTAGGGTCGTAACTTCTTCTTATGAAGTAATAGGGTTGGCTAGACCTCATCCCACCGTGCCTATTTTCTTGGCGCGGCCTACTTGCATGACTTTGGTTTCCAATTTATTGATTTCTTCATCTAACGTCATGCTTTTCTTCCTCCACCGTGCCCAGTCTTCGTCCAGTTTGAGAAGTTGCAAGCTCCCTCGCCAAATGGCTTCCTGTAACTGCTTAATTCCTTTACCCAAGTCCTCACGCCCTATCCCAACTGCGGGAGTTGTGGTCTGGGGATTCTTCTCTAGTATCCTGGTTTCATCTTGTCTCATTAGTGTTGGGGTCATTTCCGCACTCCAGTTTCTGCCTATTTCCCTATAGGCCCATCAAATCGCTGGTATGCACAGGTCCCAGTCAATTCGTCTCACCTAGGAACTTTGTTCATGATTCCGCCTAGCTTTTTGAATGCCTCGTCATGGAATATTTGTGGTGTGTGTCACCTTTCCTGTTGCCACATCAGGTTCTGATTTTCGATCCTTAGTCCGAGATGTGCTTGCATAGCACACGTATGCACCCATCAACATAGGTGGGCGCACAAACTGCTTCGTCCTAGCTCCTTGACTCGCGTTCGACGCTGGGGACTTCCAAACCGTAAGTGCATCCATCTTCTACATTCACGCCAATTCCCCATAGTCTTCTGATGTGTACTCCACCATCATGTGGGTGTTGCGCGCAACACCCATTCCAGTGCACCGTACCGCTATTGTTCCAGTACTGCACTTTCAAATTTGTCTAAGAATTCATCCACCATTGTTACCCCATCATATGTTGACAGTTCCCTTGCTTCTATCGTCACTCATCGCAGTGATCTAATCATCATGTTACAATTCACCGTTGTCACTTCGTGTAACCGGTTCTGCCATCATTCTATTTCTTTATCTGAATCCAAAGTACAGGAACTGTCACGCTCCCATGAGATCCCCCCATCTGCAGTCGAGTTCACTCGATCCTAGTCTTGCGTCATTATCTGGTAAATGCAATATAGCTCATCTTCATGCACAGGTTCAGTGTACCATGCTCCTTCAGCTAGATCTAGTGGAACTACTACGCGTAAAGACTTTTTCTTGAATATCATCATCCGCTTCTTTAGGTTGATGACTCCATTCATATCAGTCGCCTAGTCTATTCCTAGTAACACGGGGTAAGGGTTGTTGTCATCAACAATCTCTATCACCTTAAAGTTGATCTGCGTGCTCGCACCTTAGATATCGACTGTTACCCCTTGCAACCTCCCCATGGGCAAGATGTTTTGTAGGTTCGCCATCCGTAATTGAATAGGGGACCACTGTAACGTGGTCCTGCCCATGCATTCCCATGTCTACTTTGGTAACACATTCACGTCCAAACCCAGGTCTAGTATTAACTGATCCATTTCATATTCGCCAATCTGCATTGTTAATCTCATTTCCCTTCTAGTGCGCAATGTATGCTTTCCCAGTTTCCAAACTACGCACGGTTCACTTGACCCTGCGCACCTAGTGATCAGCTCTTGTAGTCCTTTAACTACCCTATTATCGCGTAGTAGCTTCATGCATGTATCTAAGAAGGTAGTAAGCATAGAAGGATCCATTTCAGGCTCTGGTTGATCCTTACTACCTGAAGTAGAGGCCTCCGCGAAGCTCTTCTTAGCCTCCATAAAAGTCTCTTTTGCACGTTGAAAATAAAACTCAAGTTCCTTTGTAGGGGCCTTAAGAACCCATGTATCTTCCTTAGGCTTCTTCCCCTTATCTTCCCCTGTGGTCACCCCACTTCTGAGCATCACATTTGTGTCTTCTTCGAGCGGTTCAGACCTCATCATTTGAATATTTTACGTCAGAGTAGGCTAAAGTACCCCTTTCTCACGCATCTACGCGATCAACGTAGGAAAATCTACTACTTCATGATCTAATTGAGCACAGTACGAACAACATAGTCTCGTCGAGTTGGTATAATTGCGGGCGTAGTGCCCTGGTCCTCCGCAACTGTAACAGATTAATTGTTTGTGGCCCCTTCCTAGCCCCATTCCTCCTCAGCCTTGACCACGGCCCTGAAATCTAGCACGTGCCATCCCCGCGGCTGGGTCGAGGCCTCGCATTTTTGTCTGCATTATATATGCTGGGTTCTGATCCATCATTAACTCATAGTTGCGAAAAGTACGCTTGTCGTGGCCCACCAACCTACAGAAATTACAAAACAGTTGTTGTGGAGTCTGTGTATACTTCTCCAACAAATGACAGTTATCCATTGTGTGTTTTCCCCCTATCTAACAAATCACACACCATAGCGTGGGTGCCGCACTTGGCCCTGCCTATGCTTCTGGTCACAATGGCATTGGCCCCCCTCCTGCCAATTAGTTCGCCAATACTAGGTAGTGATCCTTGTCGTGGCCCTAGCCTTTGCATTTTATGCAACACACTTCCTCGCACGCCTCTAGTCATGGTGCCCTATCTTGCTTTAAGCTCTGAATTTCTAGGCAAGGATTCTGTAGCTGGATTTTTTGAAATCCCATCCATGGATCCTATATCAATGTTTCATGCAACCGTATCGCCATTTTCAATGCTTTGGACTGGGTTGAAAGCTTCTGCTGTGACAGCATCGTCCTCAGGTGTGGTGTCAAATACGCCACAAACCACGCGCAGTGCTGTGAATCCTTTAGCGTCATATTAGCCTCACAGATCATACTCTTGAGCCGCTGATCCAGATCCCATGGGGTCTCACCTGGTAGCATCACGATCTCTTTAAATCCGATGATTGACTATGTCTCTGATTTCGGCCAACTAAATTCTCTCTTTAGTGCATTCTAGATCTCCGCTATTCCTACATTTGGGTGATCATTTGAGTGCTTAATATACCATGTCAACACGTGATCCTGCAGTGCACTCACCAATGCGGCCTCCTTAAAGTTGTCATTCGTGATCCCTTGTGCTTCCCACACTGCTCTTACTACAAACCAGAACTGATCTGGATCCTCATTTCCTACTCCTCTGAACACGGTTATGTTATACACATATTTGGGCACTGCAACCCCAATATCATATTTCCATAAACCAAGGGATTCTAAACCCCTAAAAGTGTTGTTTCATACCCTAAAGGAACAAGGTCAGCTAATTACATCATCTCCCAGAAGTTCTCCCTAAAAAACTACTTAGAACTGGTCAAAACTAGACCATACAGACTGCTCAGTGCTAAGGGTGTGATGCATACTGAAAATCCCTTCTGTAGGGTCTGATGAGTGAGAAAAGACAAATGGCAGAGGCAAATGGCTAGGTGGAAACCTAGAGAATCTTCTAGAAACTGCCCATTTGATACTTGCCTCTCTAAATTCGCCTAGGGATGAGTAAGAGATCATGAAATCTCCAAGTGGAACCAAGAACTATCAGAGAAATGACACTAATCAAAATCCCATAAGCTAACTCGCCCACCTACAAATATCTATATATGGATCCCTCATCCTAGAGATCCAGAGGATGGAATTTTGTATCTTGTAAGGATGTGTTGTTGGTTTCTCTGTGTAACATCATAGTGTTGGGTGATCTAGCTTTTCATCAAGTGAAGAGGGCTTTCATGTTGGGAGGATGGCAGTGGGTCAGACCAATGGGTTGTAATCCTCTCTTCTACTACTTCTATCAATAAAGCTATTTGAGTTTTCCTCCATATTCTTGTATATCTCTAAATATTGTATTGATATATGCATTTGTATGGTTAATATATATCTGATCCTATATTGTTTATGGTCTTTGATCTCTATGCTTTGATGATATTATGTTGCTTTGACTCTATAGGTGTTCTTTGAAGCGGGACAAGTAAGGAAAGAGTGGCAAAGCTCTATCAAAGGGGAGAGGAAACAAGCAAGGAGCCAAGCGAAAGACTGACGTTGGTACTCTCTGCTTCTCTCTCATCTATTTCTCATAAAGGAAAACACAAGTGACTTCAGTTTGTTTGTTTCTAAGATAGCTGCCCGTCTTAGTGGGACTAGTAGCTCTGAATGGACACTACTTTCCCCGATAACAAAATGGCGACTCCGCTGGGGAGCAAATAGCTTGTTTGCTTGTTTCTATTTGTTTGCTTTATAAACTACAGACGGAGCCTGAAGTTAAGCCAGCTAGACTTCGAATTGCTTTTGCTATGCAACTGCAAAGTAGATCAATGTTGCTTCAGTCAATCTCCAGGTTATTTTATGAACTAAACATCTGACCTGCAACCATCCTAAGTGCCCTGGTGGTAGTTCAAGTAACCTCATTAGATCAGCCCCTATGCTTTGTGTTTACTTCCTATCATTAGCTCAGCCTAAATCCTTGAACTAAGCTGCAAACTGTGAGCAAAAACCAAGCCCAGTCTCGTCCCTGGACCATCACACTGTCTCTCATTGGCAGTCTAGATGCATCACACTTCCCGTGTGCTGCAGGTGAGATGCATCCCTGTTTCCCTGTGTTACAGGTGTGATGATTAGGTAAGACTATTTCTGCCTCCAGATTTTGGTTTTCTCTTCATTGTCTTCAGTTTTATTCAGTAGTTTTGCTGTCTGTGATCAGTATATCACTGTTGAAACTCCCTTCCATTGCATTATTCAACCTCCATTAATAAAGAATTGTGAATAATTTTTTGTATTTTTCGTCATTTACAGTTCTCTTTTGTAAACAATAGCTTAATCGAACTGTCGTCTTTTTATTTGAAAGTGTCGCAAGTGTCATTTTCAGTCAAAGAAAAGAGTCTCCTTCTTTTTGATAGTCAATTACACTTTTGCCATTGTATTTGATTTCAATTAATAGTATTTCAAGTGTCGAAAGCAGTTTTCAATTCAAAATCGCAAAGTGTCGTCTTAGTCTTCCTTTCATTTTTTGAAAAGAAAATTGTTAGTATTGTCACTTTGAAAGAAAATAGTTCAGATCCGTACTTAGCATTATTTTTGTCATTCACATATTAATAAAGCAAAAAACAAATACATGCATGTGCATTTTCATTTAGATTGCATGCGGAAATTGATTTAGGACAGTGCATCTTAGTGTGTGTTCTCTGCACTATGTTGAAAGAATCTTGCTTCTCTTTCCTTAATAGCTAGGATTTTCATTGCAAAAAGAAAGTAAACAACTATTTATCATCTTAGGTTGCATATTTAGGAATTGTATATCTACATCATGCGGTGAACCTTAAAGGAAAACTTCTTAAGAAAGATCAACTGTAAAATAAATTTCAATAGACATAAAAACGCTTTGGAACCTAACGCACAACATCTAGAAGTCTAGGCTAGAGACGTATTCCGGTGTCGTAAAGACTGGTAACTATCGTTTTCATCATAGGTTGGGTGATTCCTCCTCTTTGATACGACAAGTTCCAGTACGGACTTATGCTCCCACATACCATCGAGTATATATTAGGAGACCACAATAGGCTATATCCTTTATCCTTAGGAAGCCATGTCTGTCGCCCTATTGATCACAATGCACTGAACACAGCATTCGGGAAGATTGACTGTCATACCTTAAAAAGAATTCTGCAGTTTTGCAATTGGTTTGGTAATCCCTCTGTCTAGATTTCCAGAGTAGTCACTTTCGTTCCTTTTCAGACTCCTTAAAATAAAAGGTCCATCTGAGCACTTGTCACTTCAGGCTCATTAAAATCGAAGGCGAACTAGAGTATCTTTAGCTTTTTCTCGACTCTTAAAAATTGAAAAAAACAAGTTGAGATCAAGTGTCATAAAATTTATTTTAATCAAAATAACATCATTGTTCCCTCGTTGGTCTTAGGTTGAGAAAATGGAGTCCACCAATCAAGGATTTCCCCTTGGGGGGAATCCTAGTACCTTTTCCTCTTGGGGAGATGTTGGTGCACCTCATATGGCTACATTGTCCCTTCCAGGACTTACAATTGGCCTGCCAGTATGGCTTTTCTCGACCTCTTTTGTTCAAAACACCATGATTCTTGAGCAATCAAATTAGCAACCATATGATACTAGAGTTACCCCCCAACCTTCTACTTCGTTTGTTTCTCCCTCTCCTTCTTCCTCTTTGCTTGGTGAAGCTAGTAAAACTAAAAACCAAGTAACTAAGAAGAAAAATAAAGGGAAGGAGAAAAAGAAGAAGAAGCCAACAGTAAAAGGGGGCAACCATGCATCGTCTGGCAAAAATCCACACACTACACCATCCAAAGGTAAATCTCCATATGTCATTTGCAAGGGAGACCACTATCATCGAGATTGTCCTTGCATCCCATGGATCTTAAGGGACTGGTATCCTCGCTTGCACAATTTGGTGTCCTCAACCTCTAACGACCATGTTGAAAGTACACCATCAACTAGTGAAAATGAAGTCAATGGACAAAAAGGAAGATCTAAAATTCCTTGTAGACTATGTGAAGGCAATCATGCCATCCACCATTCTCCTTCCTAGATGAAGCTAAAAGAGTCTTGCATAATCGTCCTGCTTCACCGCTATAGCTTCCTCCTGGATACAAGAAACTCTTGCCGAGTCCATCACTAGTTGAAAATCTGATTGACACACCTTTTTGGTCAGTCGAAGCATCTATCTTTGAAGATAAACCCTCTAAGTCCACACAGGACCAAAGTCAATGGGTCGAGATGGCAATCGCCCCTTCAGAAGGTTTACCTTCAGATGATACAGTCACCAAAGAGAATGAGAACGACATTGTTCAAATTCTTTTCATCAACACAAAATCCGATGAACATGGGGGCAATCTACCCGTTCCTTTACCGGAGGAAGGAAGTTTGTCAAAGATTTACCCAACCGTTTATTCGATCCCTCCTCTAAGCAATCTAGTCGTTTCCATTGATTGGAATCTACTAGGCAGACCCTGTCTACCATCTAATGTACCATTCTGAATCATAGTACAAGCTTACAGAATGATCATGGTTGGTACAATGATAGATGAAGGGGCTTCTGTGAGTATCCTTTCCTCAACTGCTTGGAAAGCGCTTGGTTTGCCATTGCTTCTACCTGAGATTCGAAATCTATCGGTCTTCAACAAAGGAACTAGTCGACCGTTAGGGATCCTTACAAGTTTGCCTATAACTTTGAGAAGGAAAACCATTTACCTGAACGTGATGGTAGTCCAAGGGCCATTAGCTTACAATCTACTCCTTGGGTGTGACTACATTTATAGCATGGGAATTATTGTTTCCTTGCTCTTTCGAGTGATGTGTTATCCGCATGAAGGCAGAGTGATCCAGCTCATAGACCAACTTTCATTCCCTGGTTCAAACATAGCTACTAGTCAACTGCCATCCCTAACTGGTCTTTTTGCGCAATGAATGTCTCATCAATCTCCAGTCAATCCACCTGATGAGCACGAATGATTTGGTGAATGTGACTAAACCCAGGGGGCATGCACCTTGGTCTGCTTCGGTAGGAAAACTTTAGGTATAGGGTAGGTTTCCGCGGAGGATATATGACTAGTCTAACTATCCTATCCATTTAGGAAAATGGATTAGACTGGAAAAGTATTACCCCGTCAAGGGTTATGTGATTGGCATTTAAAACATTCACCTTTTTCCATTTCGATGGACATCGCCAAGGAAGTGTTTTGTCTGTTACGCGGGTGGAACAATCTTGTTAATGCGAGAACTTCTGTATGGTAACCTGGAAAGTCTACTTCATTATACCTGGGGGCATGCAAACCTTCTTGCATGCAAGTGAAAAGCAACCATTTATTTTCTTAGTCTGTAGGCTCTTAACCCTTTAGACTCGTAGATTGGTCATCCCTAGCTTGCATAACAAAAGGCTTTGGAGCAAAGTTGTGCATGGGGAAAGCTCCCTAAAAATTGAACCTACTGATGAGAGATATCCTTATTATACAACTGGAATGAGCAGGTTTACGCGAAGTTCAAGCTCATTAAAAAATAAACCTAGCAATGAGCATATGTTCCCCCCAAAGTTTAAGCTCATTAAAAAATGAACCCATCCTTCGGTAAATAACCATTGCGATCGCCTAATCATCAGCTTTTGAGCCTTGGTTGTGTTCTTACCATCACCTCCACTCTTTCTAGTCGATCATACGCCTCCATTTGATTGTTTACCCCTTTTGAGGAACAGATACGATGAGTGATTCTATTAGCCATCTTCTTTACACTGTCGTGATTGAAAAGTTCCAAACCTTACCTGGAACCAGTTGCTATTCAAAAACATCACTCGTTCCTCAAAACGAGTCTCCTTTAAGCTCTTTTCATCTGACTCATAAAATATGAAAAGATTGTTGAGAAATTGGCCTCTCCAGCGCATTAAAGTCATTCGAAGTGCCATCCCTCCTCTAGATTTCAATCTTTTTGGACCTGAGGAATCATTACACAAAAAGATCGAGCACTTGTCTTGTTCGGCTAGTTAAAACTATTGAAAAGTCATCCCTTTCATATTATTTTATGCTTTTTCGAACTTAAGGGATTATACTACAAAAAAGGATTACTGGAGTTGCCTTTTCATCTCTTTTTAGACTCTCTAAAATTGAAAAGGACCAAGTTATATTTGTCGTTAAACTCGTTAAAACAATAGTGACAAACTTGTCCATGCAGACAAGAGCGAGTTTCACTGTCGCTAGGCTCGTTAAAACATAGCGACGGGTTTGCCCAAAGGGAAAATTATAGAACAAGCATATGTTATCCTCCTCAACCTTGACAAAAATAAATAGGTACTGGTCAGCAATGACTGGGAAAAAATTGCGAAGAAAACTTGAAGAAACTTTATTGGTAGCAGGTCACTCTTGAACATGACACTTTCACTCCATCACCATGATTGAGTCAGGTTGGGTTATTCCGTTCACCAATCATATCACCATTGGTCCTCCGTACCATCCATTTTTAGGGTTAATGCTACCAATCCATTTCAGTGTCACTGATATGTTCAAGAGAAGTCGCTCAGAGAATTCACCAACCAGGCTTATATCTCATCCGCTGCAATACCTTCACACTTCATTCTTTCATGACCACCACCCTGAACCTCATATCATCAGATCGTTTTCACCTCCACAAAATCATTTGGTCCGTTTCATGTTGTAGATGTGGGATTCATTAAGACCCTCCCATGACGAGTCACTTCTTGTCGACATCAGCTCATTATCCAAGAATTTGACTTAGGAACAACCCTTTCAGTACTTTGAAGCTTGCATGCCTCAATGGCAAGTTTCTCACTTCCGGTGACAGGTCTACATCAATGGCCTTCAACCGGACGATTTTACGTGGTGTTCGACATCGACTCATGTATTCACACCACGTGAATTGTATTGTCGTACCTTGAGGGTCACTATCATTATCGGTGATTCCTCTTGTGCCTGTTAACAGCTTACATCATTGGCTGGTAATCAGGCGATGTCTTTCCATGTTCAACATCAGAACATCCTTTCACATGGATCGACTTGTACTTCGGGTGAAGATTGAACGAGTTTGAAGACCCCAGATATAGTTTCATCCATTTGGGTTGCGATATATTCATGAAAATAAAGACATCAACTGTACATCATAGCTGCACAGAGAATCATCCAAGCTGAGCGATGATGGCTCTACCAGAATCATCAATCTGCCACACAGACGGTTGTTTGTCCTATGTACATGAAAATGAATTTATAAAGCTGAGCATGGGAATGCCCGCCTCAGCTAGATCATGAAAATATTATGAAGATAATGTATTGTATTGTATCTTATTACAGGTCACCTTCCAGTTCGAAAGAACCTCGGATCCTTATGATAAAGCATTTCACCCAGCATCAAAAGATTTACAACCTCATGCTTTAGGGGGAAACTGTTATAGACATATTTGGGCACTACAACCCCAATCTCATATGTCCATAAACCAAGGGCTTCTAAACACCTAAAAGTGTTGTTAAATACCCTAAAGGAACAAGGTCAGCTGATTACATCACCTCCCAGAAGTTCTCCCTGAAAAACTACTCAGAACTGGTCAAAACTGGACCATACAGACTACTTAGTGCTAAGGGTGCGATGCATCTCACCTACTACATGAAGAAAGTGCAATGCATACTGAAAAGCCCTTTTGTAGGTGCAATGAGCGAGAGTAGACAAATGGTAGAGGCAGTTGGCTAGGTGGAAACCCATAGAATCTTCCAGAAACTGCCCATTTGACACTTGCCTCTCTAAATTCGCCCAGGGATGAGTAAGAGATCATGAAATCTCCAAGTGGAACCAAGAACTATCAGAGAAATGACACTAATCAAAATCCCAAAATCTTACTCACCCATCTACAAATATCTATATATGGATCCCTCATCCTAGAGATCCAGAGGATAGAATTTTGTATCTTGTAAGGAAGAGTTGTTGGTTTCTCTGTGGAACATCATAATGTTGGGTGATCTAGCTTTTCATCAGGTGAATAGGGCTTTCATGCTGGGAGGATGGTGCTGGGTCAGACCAATGGTTGTAATCCTCTCTTCTACTACTTCGATCAATAAAGCTATTTGAGTTTTCCTCCATATTCTTGTATATCTCTAAATCTTGTATTGATATATGCATTTGTATGGTTAATATCTATCTGATCCTATATTTTTTATGGTTATAAATCTCTATGCTTTGATGGTATTATGCTGCTTTGACTCTACAGGTGTTCTTTGAAGTGGGACAAGGAAAGAGTGGCAAAGCTCTATCAAAGGGGAGAGGAAACAAGCAAGGAGCCAAGCGAAAGACTGAGGTTGGTACTCTCTGCTTCTCTCTCATCTATTTCTCATAAAGGAAAACACAAGTGACTTTAGTTTGTTTGTTTCTAAGATAGCTACCTGTCTTAGTGGGACTAGCAACTTTGAATGGACACTAGTTTTCCTGATAACAGGGTAGCTTGATTGTGCTCGCCATGCTGAACTGCGGGGGTGGTGGAGGTGGAGTGGTGGAGATGGAGGTGAAGCAGGTGAAGCAGGTGGTGGCGTAAGTGGGGGTGGTAACTGCATAATGCACTTCCTTATCAAACTGACCGCACTTCTCAGAGGGACCTGAGCGAGCTCTTCCTGGCTCTCTCGTGAAGGTGAAATCAATGGACTGTTTCCTAATTCCCTGCTACCTTTGTAGATTCTCCCACTCCACATTGTTCCAAACATTAATGTATTTGCATCACCCATTTTTCAAATAACAACATCTTAATCCAGGTATTCAAGGATTTAATGTACCTACCTCACGATTCCTTGAGGAAACATCGCTCTGCTTCATTGTAGCTTACGGTCGTGTCTATTACAAACTCGATGATAAATCCCCCTATTATTCGATCGAGCCAATGGTCCACAGCTCATGCGATCTTATCTTCTGATGCCTCTAGTCTGCACACTAATTCTGGAGTCCACACTATCTGTTGATCAAGCCTATACCTTCCCTGGTTGTTGGCTAACCTCGCGATCCACTCATACAGTTCAGTAGAGAAGGACGCAAAGAAGATCTCATTGATTTTCGTATATACGTAGTGATCCAGCCACCTCTTCTCAGATATCTACAGAGTTCTGTTTTCTTGTGTTACGAACTCATGAAGCTTCTTGTCCAACCACTCTTCAATTTCCTCCTTTATAGGGTTCCAATGGCATGACATCAAACATCCCTTAGGTAGATCCCGGTCTTGCCAACAGAACCATTTTTTGGCTACTTGGGGCCTGACCTAGGTTCAACAGTGAGTTTAGCCAAGAAAATCTCAGTAATACGAACCCTTTCGGCAATATTCCGTGGTGCGGGGACTGAAGTCTCACCTGAGGTAGTATGGGAGGGTGCTGGAACTAGGTTTCCGCATCCTAGGGATGTCTAGATGAAGTCTGGGAAGTTTGCAAACCGATCCTGTGTGCTTGCGCTGCTCCACACAGCCTTCTGAATTGTGCAACTGCTTCCGCGTAGATCTATAAGGAGCGCGAAGGGGTGTTGTCCAGATCCTTTATCCTTACTATGCCTTTATTATAGATCTTGACTTAATCATGTGGGTCCAAAACTCTTATTAATCATTCAAAATTTATAACCAGTGTTTCCAATCATAAATTGGAAAGAGATGCATAAATATCATAGAAACAATAACACATAGTATTCCAGAATCAACTTATCTTTTATTACTCTTTTGTTCCGGTACAATCCCAACTCCACCCTACGCACTCAGCTGCAGGGGTCCGCGCACATAGCTGTGGACTCTACCAGGCCTCTATGCACTCAGCTGCAGAGCCTCTTCCTACCACTACGATCCAAGACTCAGACTTACAGACTCAGAGCGAATTCCTTATTCAAAAACCCATAACCCTTCTCAATGCTAAGACTCAAAAGCTTGACTTTTACACCTAGAGCCTCACTCTATTTATATAATCCCATGGTCTGCGGACCATGGGTAGGCCGGCACATTCTATATTTAATTACATTATTTTACGATGGAAAAAACTAGACTCTCACACTCTGTGCCCTCATTTTGTGGGGCCTTTACATTATCTTGACCAAACCTCGGGCTACAAGCCCTAAAAACCCTCTACGGGGAGATCCGCTGCTCAACATACATGAACAGAGAAAATGTAATTCAAGGCATTGAGTATGAAAGAGACCCTACTTCTAGTAGTGAAGAAGAGGGGGAAGATCCTGAAGAAGAGGAAAAAGAGTCTGAATAAGAAGAAGAAGAAGAGCCTGAAGAAGAGAAGGATGAAGAACAAGAACAAGAACCAAAGGAAGAAGAGGAGACCAAAATAAATGAGACAGAGGGTGAAAAGGATAGTAGGGAAGAAGCACAAAAGAAGGGAACAAGTCCTGAAATACATAGAAAGGAGAGGAATCCCCAAGAGTGTCCTGGGCCCACATAGAAGGAGGCATTTTCTACCTTAATTTCTCTAAGTACACCTATAAAATCGTAAGGAAAGAGGTAGAGACAGACTCCGCTATACTTCAAAACAAGGAGGAGCACCAGGATAAAACAAGGGAGACCTCAAACACCTACCAAGACTCTTATAATCATTGAGGACTCACCAAAATAATAAGAGAAATTAGTCCCTCTAGGAATGAGAGGTGGAGAGGGCACATCACAACAGGCTTCCCCAAGGTCACCAATAACCTATGTTAGGAGGCCTGTCACCAATTCAACCTCAGAAAAACAAATTAAAGAACCATTGACCCCTTTTCAAAAATGGAAAGACCTCCTACAGGAAACACAAAAAAACCTACATGAAGCACAGACAGTCCTACAGGAAACCATGTCAAAACTACAGGAAACAATGAAACATGAGCAAGAAGGACAACAAGGGCAAAGGGAAGGAAAAGAAGCAACAGAACAAGTACAAGTGGAGACAGATACTCAAAATATAGTAAAGGGAGAGTCCCAAGAGTTGCAGGAACCTAGCCCACATCCAAACCTCAACTCTTATTATAGATTCATTGAGGGAGGCAAATTAATACCACAAAAAAAATTCCATCCCTCTATTCTTTGAGCTTGAAAAGGAGAGAGAAAGGACACATCATTGGATGCAAATTTATAAATCAAAAATTGTAGAGGATGTGGGCCATATTGAAGAAAAGCTACTAGAAATGGGCAGAGAGTTGAGTACGATAAGAGACAGGGTAAGAGTGATGAAATCTCAACTAGAGGCTGAGAACACATGGATGAGGAGGCAAGTACAGGAAAAAGAGAGCCAATTAGAAACTATGGGAAGTATCTCTATGGAGGCACTCTAGTGCAAGATGCCAGCAAAATCATATGACTTATACCTCAAAGAAAAGTGGCTACAGTTTCAGATAAAAACCCTAGCACAACAAGGAACTATGCCTTTCCAAGACTATAGGCAGTTCATTTACCTTTGTGACCAAAGCACCCTGGAGGACAAGGCCAAGATATTTGAATTTTGCCTACATAACTTGGCCTAACAAATTTGAATGTATGGGACCCCAATCCAAATCTAGGGGAATTACAACTGATGGCCTTGGCATCATGGATGAATCATGAGGAGGCTAGGGCTAAGGAAGTAAAAAGGATATTGGAAAGAGAAGAAACATAACCCCTTTACATCAAAGCAGAACAGATCAACTCCATGGTTTTCATTAGAACACACAACCTCATCATCGATGATCCCCAGCTTGCACCAAGATACCTAGCTACATAAGAGCAAGAATTCAGTCATTTTGAGAACACTTTGAGATTTCTACGGGATGAAATCCAGCAAGCATGCAAAAGGAGATGGAACACCTTACACTACAACGTAAAGATCAGGGAATATCATTCCCCTAAATGCACTAGAAAGGACCCCATTGTATAAGAAAGCATTGCAGAGACTCAAAGTTAATTGGATTGGCTTGAAACTCAGTCCACCATTTCTCTTGGATATGTTAGAATGGAGAAAGGAAGAATAAGAAAGAAAGAAGTGGGAGGAAATAGAGAAGCATGCAAGATTTTATCCACAAGAGGAGGATACTGCAACAGAAGCCTAGAATGTCAGGGAGGCCACCAAAGCAATGAAAGACATGGACATATATTGAGTTGCTCAGAGGATGAGCAACATTTTCAATAGGGGGGTGATCATGAGCCTCATCAATGGGTAAATTACATGGACCTTAATGCCACTCTCCAACTTATTAAAATCAACTTTTCTCACATTTCTTTACAGGTTTTGTTATAATTTGCTTCATGAGAAGGGTAAAGATGAGATGTCATGTCTTGTGGTCTAATGTGCATTGATTGCAAGTTTTGGAATTTTTTTTGGCTAATTAAAGTGCAGGAACTCGAAGTAGACAAGCAGGAGGGATTTTAGGAGATTGGATCTCCCTCCTTAACTCCTCACTCACTCGAATATTCCTCCACCAGATCTCATCAACTTAGAGTTACAAGCAGCCGAGTCATTAAGATCATTGGCAACCAAGACAGTGATAGTTTAAGACCATTTGATCTTGAGTTTGAGAACCAAACCTCCCTAAATTTAAGGAAGTTGTTAGTATCTTTAGTTGTATAAATAAGAAGGCATAGAGCCTCATTAGGATTTGATTTTTTTTGTTGTAGCCAGGAGGAATTTTCGAGCTAAGACATTGTGACCGATGACTCCTGTGTATTTTTTATATTTTAATGAAAATGAGAATAACTCCCTTGATCCAGTACTGAGTTGACTCAGAGGGATGAATCTCTTGGCTAGGGCCCAACCGTAGTAGCAGAGGTTCCTCTTTTTGTACATGTATGCTTAGATTACATTCATAATCAGCTGTTGAAATGATTTTTGTTTTGTTGATCTACAAGTATTTGGATGATTAATCAATTTTCTTCCATTTGTGGATAGTTAGATCATTGGTATCATAGTGACAGAAAACACTCTAGAAAAGCTGGTGATAGTGGCTTTCACCTCATCTCCCTTATGGGATCATGACTTGAGGGTTCCATTCACACAACCCAAAAACAGATTTTTTGCTTTAATGCATGATCTAGGGTTTCTTGATGAGTAGGTCATTGTCTTTGAGTTTCTTAGGATGATTTACAATTTTCATTTTTGATCTCTTAAGTTTGCATTGGTTTCAAAGCATTTCCATTCATGAACTTAGCCACTAGATAGTAATAACTTTGTTTTCTTTCATTTAATAAATCTTTTCCATGCGTAGATGAATTTGTGCATAAATTAAGACAAGAATGTATGTTGTTGAAGGAGCTTCTAATTTGAAGGGAGACCTCATCTTAGTTGCCTCATCCAAGCCTTATCCACCCATGTTTCCAAATTTCACTAAACCCTAAATCTGAATTCTTGTTTTATAAGCAAAATTTCCATTTCCATTGAGAAAATCCAACCATCTTGAAGCATATGACTGAGCCTTGGATATTATTCACCCCCTCCATGCCTTATTTCACCATCAAACACCTTTCCCACACTTCATTCTACCTTCCCTACCATCTTCTAAGCTTTGGACTTGTTTCCTGTAGTAAAATAGGGCATCTTGTAGTAGAACTAGGACATCCTGTAGTAGTACTACAGGAAACCCTGTAGCACCCTGTTTTAAGCTCAAATTTAGCCAAATAGACATCTGGAGTTGGATTAAGCCTCTCCTTGGCCTCCATACCATTGAGACTAGTCCATACCTCTTCCTCCATACCTATCTCCCCTGCCAAAGAACAAGTGAAGATTATCATTTGCATTCATAAAATTAGAACATCAAAAAAAGGTATTTTTGTACAATTCCTAAATTAGCACATGCATGTAGCAATCATAATACTTCTTAGATCATATTCCATGCTCAATTAGTCTATATCATTGCAAGTCATAAACAAGGTTAAGCTAAGTTTCTTTTGCAAGCAAAATGTGTCAATGAGTAGCTAAAGGATCTCATGTCACTTTACAAGAATCTTCCAAATTTAGTCTTTAATTCCTTAAAATAGGCAGCATTCCTTTTCTTTCGTTAAGGATAATTTTCTCTTCTCCATTTGGTAGTCACACTTCTTCTAGTCAATAGAAGATTGATTTGAGAAACCCTAGTGGTTTATCGCTCTAGTTGAAAAGTGACAAGGGTAGACCATTACATCTACTGTGTACACAGCACTGTCGTCTCCAAGTTTTTACGAACCCCGGGTTGATGAAGTAAAGTTGGTATCCCCAGGAGTTGCAACATTTTTTCTGCAATATTGGCGTTCATCACTTATACCAAGGATTTGTTTTGCAACACCCAAATCCTTCACTGAAAATGAATTTGTCAATTTTCTTTTGAGAAAATTTATTTCCTGCGTGTTAGACCCTGCAACAAGCATGTGACATACATACAATAGAAATATAATATAGCTACCTTCATTTTGCTTTTTAAGAAAAACATAATGGTCAGAGTGACATCTAGTATAACCTTGTTCATACATAAACCTGTCAAATTTTAGATATCACTACCTTGGAGCTTGTTTTAAGCCATATAAGCTCTTCTTCAACCTGCATACTAACTTATCCTTTCCTTTGAGCTCATACCCTTGTGGTTGCTTCATATAAATCTCTTCCTCTAAATCCAAATGGAGAAAGGTTGTCTTTACATCTAACTATTCAAGATGCAAATCTTTTGTTGCCATTAAACTTAAAATGGTTCTGATTGAAGTCTCATAACAACAAGAGAAAATATTTCATCAAAGTCTATACTTTATTTTGTGCAAACCCCTTCACCACAAGTATAGCCTTATACCTTTGTTTTCCTCCATATTCTTCCTTAAACCTATAAACCCATTTATTCTACAATGTTTTTTAACCTGTAGGCAACCTAAGTAAGTCCCAAGTCTGGTTATGTAGCAAGGAGTCCATCTCTTCTTTCATGGTTTGCTCCCACTTCTTCCTAGTTTCTACTTGCATTACTTCTTCATAACATTTTGGTATACCATAATCAGTAAACAATACATAATATAATGAAGGAGAGTATTGTTCAAGGGGTCTACTTATCCTAGTAGATCTTCTAACACCATTTTCAGGTGTTTGAGTTGCCTATTGTTGTTGTGGTTGTTTTTGTTGTTGTGCTTTTTGATCATTATGATTTTAAGGAATCTTTACTTTTTCTATGATCTCATCAAGCATTGTGTATTCTTTGTTTTCCTTTTCCTATTTATTTCCTTGCATCTGATCCTTATACAAGGACTTTTCATTGAATATGACATCTTTTCTCCTAATGATTTTGTGATTTTCATAATCATATAAGAAATAACAAAAACATTAACACCATATCAATTAAAGGTACATTTCTTTGATTTTGACTCAAGCGTTATATTTTATTTATTAATGTGGGCAAAGGATTCACATCTGAAAGTCTTTAAAAATGAGTAGTTTACCTTTTTACCTGTCCATGCCTCCTATGGAATACCACCATCCAAGGAACTTGAAGGACTTATGTTTATTAGATAAACATCAGTATCTACAGCATCTGCCCAAAATTGTAAGGGTAATCCTACATGCAAACTCATCCACCTTGCATGCTCCATGACTATTTTGTTCATCCTTTATGAAACACCATTTTCTTGCGGTGTTCTTGGAACTATCTTATCTATATGAATTCCATGGTCTGAACAATAGTTATAAAACTCCTTGTTGTAGTATTCACCTCCATTATCATATTTGAGACACCTCAACTTCTTTCATGTTTCATTCTCAACCAAAGCTTTCCATTTCTTAAAAGTATCAAAAACATCATATTTATTTTGAATATAATAAAAAACAAATTTCCTAGTTGCATTGTAACTGCCTCCTCTCACATCTACCCACTTCCACTGGCTTGCCTAGGGTAAACATGAGTTGAGGGTCATTGTGATAAGACTCAACCTCCTATATGACCTTAAGGAAATGGAGTTGACCAAAGAAGACCTTACAGACCTCCCTAAGGTGCTACAGGACCCCCAAGATCTAATCCAACATTCCAGGTGCCCAACCCTTGAGTTAACCTAGTCTTTCAATGAATTGAACCCCCAGTCGCTCCCTTGACAAGGCATGCATTTGACTGAAACCCTCCAGTCACTCCCACAATGCTTGCAAGGGAGCAACTACAGTCTTTTTCAGCCAATTATGTGCCAAATACTGTGAGATTTAAGCCACTTTTTTAGGGCTAGCCTCCAAACCATTGCCCATAAATTTACGATACCTTCTGATAATAAATGACACCAAGAAAAATCCTCTAACACAAAAATTGATCAAGGACTTGACCTAACCAAGCCCAACCATGACATTCATTCTGTTAAACACATGATGAACATGCAACCTACAGGTCATGAATGCAAGTTTGAACATAAGTATCTAAGAAATTATCTGAGATTTACCAAGAAGGACTTGCACCCTCTCATAATAGTGACAATAACATTAGTTAATCCATGCATTAATCAACCAATCATTAGAGAATCAAAACATATGGAAGCCATGACAAGCACCTGCTATAAAACCATGCTTACAACCAGATCATTAACCATAATAGAATAGCCATTAAAGCCACATCATAACAAGTAAATTTACGCATAAAAATAAAGAGAAAATTATCTCTTATTAAACATGATCAAAAGCCAACCAGGTTCAAGACTTCCACATGCCACCTGACCATAGATTAGTTGAACCAAATCTTTCTTTCAGCCAATCACTGCCATGCCATATTCCAAGCATGAATGTGGAATCTCATGGGATAAACCACTCCAAAAACAACCAAGGGAATCCAGAGGTTAAACCACCTACACCCTCACCATACCGTGATATCACCTAAACTGGTCCCAAGATCACTAAACAAAACTGAGCTTGGATGCCTCTGGATTTCTTCACCATCCTTGAGGATTTTTTTCATCTCCACCCTAAAGCTTTACCATGTATCTCACCATTATCAGTCAAGGATTTCCTAGGCCTTTGGGAATTTTCATGCGACCACCTCACCCCGAATTTTGGAACCATCTAGAAATCAAAAGCTTAAACCGATAAAGATTCCCATCACACCATGGCTATATAGAAATGTCAAGGCTAGGCTAAAATCCATTGTCGAAACTTGACAAAATCCATGCCATTGACAATTAAAAAACCACATACCAACATGCACATACCATACATGTCAAAACCAACTAGGAAATCACACATGTAATCTATTACCTGCAAGTATTCCCATTGAAGCTACTTGATCCTTGCCTTCCTTTACTTTCCTTGTCCTTCTTTGCTTTTCCTTTCCTTTCCTTGATTTTACTTTTATTTCCTTGCTTGCTTACTTTATTTCTCCTCTTGGTGCTTTCACTTTTCTGAGACAAATTATAGCACTAAACTGACAAAATGTTGTGAACCGATCCTCATAATCCTTTTTATCATTGATGCCTCTATTTCCTTCAATTTTCCATTACTTTCCTTCATTTTCCTCATCATGGGCAACTTGTAACCTTTCACCTTCCTTTTCTCCTAATTTCCATTTTTTTCATAAATAATGTGCCAAAATACCAGTTTCCTTTCCAAATCCTTAGCCATTGCCTTTTCCATTTCTCCTTAGCCATAAAACACAACAAGTGATGCCCACTAGGATACCCAACATTCAGCTTGGAATAAGTGTCTGTTCCTGTGGTCTTATTTTTCCTTTATTGACTTTTATTACATGAACTTTTAACGCGGGGTTGTTGCAGACACCTCCCCCTTAGGGGAACACCATACTTTCTGTTAAACCACACCTAGACCCAGAAAAACCGTTGGAATGAAAAAACGTATTGCCTATGGATCTTTATAACCCAACTTGTTGCAATATTTACAATGAACAACCTGTTGAATATATGACAATCATACCATGTATTGGAGCTTTATAACATAACTCATTACGGTATTTACAATAACAACCACATATACTTATCCACATTTGCTTCAACCTACAAATAACCATAGTGTCTATGGAGCTTTATAAATCCAACTCGATACAATATTTACAATAGTATACACATATACACATACACATTTTCTCAACCAACAAATAAAAGGATACGATGCCTGCATCTACAACAAGGGAGTCCAGAGGTCCACACCTCCACCCTAAAATTAATACCAGGATTCATCTCCTTCCCAGGAAGTCCAAAATCCACTGCCAAATTCAAACATGCATCCAATGTCTAGCACTACAATCTTGTGCCACTTGTCCTCTTAGTGAATAGTTACCAGCTCATTGTTCCATGGCACACTCCCAATGTGCATCTGATTCCATCTAGTTATTTTAATTATCAAAACAAACCCATTCCTCATCCTTCCCTTCTCTGCTACACATTCCCTCGGGAAATATGTTTATCCCCTTCTGTGTAGTCACTCACCTTTCAAGTTCCCCGGCGTCCCCTATCCGTAACACTCCATCCCTTGGCAAGACTTCCTTGCATCGGAAGGTCAAACAACCAAGGCATATACCTGCCTCAAAACCATCATACTGGTCATAACATGCTCATGGAAATCAATGGACACTATTAGGTACCAGTGTCCCACAATGGCCCTGCTCATGAAGTGCTTTATCGGCATATTGTTTCATGTTCCAATTCCTTTTTGCAGTGCTACTAGTCCTTGTAGTCAGTTTCAACCACCCAACCAGGCATTTCCATGCTTTCCTGTACCAAGCACATAATTTCCATTAGACAAAAAGGAATTGAAATAAATTCAAATCATACCTCATTGGTGGCTCGTCAATAAGGTACACTTACAATTATGTTTACTTCTCGTCACAACAAGTCAACTTAATCTTTGACCAAATCACCATGTATAAACATATGACATCCGCTTAGCTCAAAATGCAACCATCATAAATCATAATCATAGATCAAATGCATAATTAAAGTTGAAATAAAATATTGATACTTATATTTCAAATGGTTCTTTATTTATGCCTTTGTTCTTTGTCCTTTTTGTACACACATTGAATTGGTGTCCAAACCCAGCAAGAACCCAGTGCCTTCTCTTTAAGAAACAAGGGAATCTGGAGACTAAACTGCCTCCTCCCTCAATATCAGAAACAAGGGTATCTTGAGACTAACCACCTCAACCATCAATAGCAACAAGGGCATCTCGAGACTAAACTGCTTCAACCCTCAATAGCAAAAACAAGGGCATCTAGAGAATAAATCACCTCAACCCTCAATAGCAACAACAAGGGCATCTAGAGACTAAACCCCCTCAATCCTCAACAGAAACACAAGGGCCCAGAAAATCCCATACATGCCAGTCCCATCACATTGTACAATACATACACATACATAGTGTACAACACAACACATATACCTACCCCTGGTGTACAACACGACACATACACCCACACCTGATGTACAACACAACACATACACCCACACTTGGTGTACGACACAACACATACACATGCATTCGGTGTATAACACAACACATACACCCACACTCGGTGTACAACAAAACACATATTTTTGGCTATGGGGGGCCTGACCCAAGTTCAGCAGTGAGTTTAGCCAAGCAAATCTCGGTACTACTGGCCCTTTTGGCAACAGTCTATGGAGCGTGGACTAAGGTCTCACCCAAAGTAGTATGGGAGGTGTTGGAACCAGGTTTCTGCACCCTAGGGATGTCTTGATGAAGGTTCTGGAGGTTTTCGATCCTAACCGGCGCGTTGCGCAACTTTCTATCCTTCACAACTCGTGCGCACCCTTGTGAATACAGTATAATTCCGATCTGAACCTTACTTGCTATTATATTAGTGCTTAACTTAGTTGTGCAGGCCCAATATTCTTATTACTTATTTAACTTTGAGATAAGCGCGCATACTTGAAAACAATATAAATGCATGAAGATAAGTAGAAAATAGAAATACAGATCTACAAACAAACGCATAATATTCTAAATCAATCTTATCTTTATTAATACTCAAGTTTAGTTACAGACCTGACTCCGCCTGTGCACTTAGCTGCAGGGGTCCGCGCACTCAGCTACGGACTCTATTAGGCCTCTGCGCACTTAGCTGCAGAGCCTCTACCTACTACTATGACTCAATACACTTCAGATCCACTTCTATCTTCTAACAATGCCTTCACATCTATCTTTTCCTTTTCTCTACTGAGCTAAGCTATCTTTACACTTAGAGCCTCGCTCTATTTATACAATCCCATGGTCTGTGGACCATGGGTAGGCCAACTCAACTTTACATTATTTTACAATTCTTAGGGCAGAAAACTCTATGACTCATCCTAGACTTTCACGCTCAGTGTCGGTTCTTTGCGGAGTCTTTACATTACAATGACCAAAACTCAGGCTTTAAGCCCCAAAAACATGCTGTGGGGGGATCCGCTACCCAACAGGCCCCCAACATAATCATCGTGACTCATCCCGAGTCACTGCTGGTGCGGTGATCTTTGCACAAAGCCCTCTAATTGTGCATGTGTTGCATGAAGGTCCGCAGCGCAATTTTGTGTCGTCTGTTGGATCTACTATACTCTTTCCACTGAATGCTCACTTTCAGGGGAAAATCCATGTCTTAAAGCATGAATCACCTTCATTTATGCGAGATTTCGTTCGATATTGGTAGTGATGTGGAAAGCCTCGTCAATCCAAGGTTGGATGTGCACTTTAAGTACTACCTCTTTCTTTTGCATGGCATCCACCTGTTCCTTCAATGCCTTCACTTGCAGTAGCTTCGCCAGCCGCTGGGTTAGGACAATTGTCTATGTTGTTCCATGCATACTGTGATACTGTACTTGAAGCTCCCGTGCCTCTGTTTCCAGGCATTGTATGGTGGGGTCCTCCTGTAAGGAAGTGGGGACCGTGAAGGATTCTTCCAACATACCCGTACAAGTCTGCACTGCCTGTCCTATTTCCCCCAACCCTTTTTGGATAGCGTTAGTGCGCTATTCTCAAACTTCCAGAGGCATGGATGACTGTGCCTTTAATCGTAGTTCATCAATCTGCAAGTTGTGGTCCAGCTGGATCCTCGTTGCTTCCTCCTTTGCCTTGCAGAATCCACTAGCCAATTTGTGGATCTGCACCCCTATTGGTAGGTGTGTCGCAATTTCTAGCTCTGGGGTGTGGCGACATGTTTCCTCTACAATCTGCTCCAACTGCTAGTTCTGCACCACCGATTCATCCCTGTTGCACGAAAATTGTCACTTTGACATTATGCAATCAATATGAGTCTATCACAACTCATACATACCTCCTCTGCAAGTCTTAAAACCTCAGTTCTTCATATCAAGCTTTGAAAATAAGAGAAAACCCTAAAAATCTCTAAAATTATGGTTTCGCACTTTCTCTTAGCATTACCTGTTGTACCGCACCCATTGGTCATGTCCCCTATGCACCTGACTACTCTGTCTCTATGTTATGGGTGCGAACCCCTGTAAAAGTTAAAAAGGCGCAAGTACATTCTTAAAAACTCACTTTGAGTCAATTCTGGAAGCTTCTAGAGGGAATCTTGCACTGGCAAGTTCGCTCCTTGAGGGTTCATGCATCCCATTCCTTAAGGAGCTAACCCCTTGATGTGAGGAGCTTATCCCCTCGAAGGAGGACTCTATCCCTTCAATGGTGGACCTGTAACCTCCTTCCTTTGCACTATAAAATGAAGCATTGGGCTAGTTACTGGGGAGGTTGAAAGCTGAATATTTTTTAGGGTATATGCTGCTGGAACTTAGTCTTCCTAATTGAGCTTTTGAGAGGAAAGACCACATATCTTTTGATCTCATTTGAGAGAGAGTGAGGCTTGTCAAAGTAGAGGAGATTCCTGCCTGGACCCTGGGAAGAGCTTGTACAGCATCAAGGCACCAAGGTTGTAAAGTTCTTCTGTTTCAAAGTTAATACAATCAAGTTTATTTTTCTCAATAAGCTGTGTCTTATAGTTTATTTCATAGATTCCTTGATCACTATGATGAACATGATTTATTATATTAACTATGCAGGTGTTCTTTGATGTGTGCTTGTTTGTGATTGCAGGTTATTAAAAGGAAACTCTTGAAGCTATTGGAGCATGGCTACCACAAACTAGTGTTGGACTTAAGGTAGGGTCTAAAACACCTCTTAGTTTTCATTAACGAATCGTAATATGTTTAGAGAAAAGTAGATTTGCTTGTCCTGCTTGTTGCTAGATATCAGTTGATACTAGGGAGATCGGTCTTGTCCGCAAGAACAATTTATCTGCTTAACAAATTGGCGACTCTGCTGGGGACGAGATCTGATTGTTTAAATTTTCCTTTATCTTTGATCTGAGAAACTTGATTTTTGGTTTCTGGTTTTCGCTTGATGTGTTTGGGACTGGGTAGGTTTTAGGTCCTCAATTGGTTTTTTGTTTTTTATAAATTTTAACGAGGACCGCACGTTCTATTTGAGTTACATTACGGACCTCTACGCACTGTTACTTTACTGCACAGAGCGGTACCACACCTGGTTTCACCGGAGGCCTGCGGACCTTGTCAAATTTTTTGAAAATCTTAAAATATTTTCGTCTAGTTTAGTGTAGGTTCTTTTTATTACTTTTATCCTCTGCCCAGATCTGCATATATCCTGTCAAAAGTCTCTCATAAGTAAGTTCCATTGGTGTTGTGTTTTGGATGAATTTCTAAAAGTTTTTGCATACTTGGATTGGTCTTCATTCAGTCTTTGTAGTGACCTAAAGCTTAGAAGGCTAAGAAACCTTAGATCACCCTGGAATCTTTTGTCTTCTTGATAAGTCTGGCTGGTTTGTGAGATCTTCCTTTGGTGAGAAATAGATTTCGTTTCTCTTTGCAAATGTTTGAACGAACTTGGTCATAAGTTGTGAATTTCATTTTTTATAAAGAAAACATAGCTGGGTGTTTTTGATTGATTTGTCTTTCTGAATGAATTAATCTTTAGTTTGCTAAGTAACTAAGTAAAAACATCCTTAGAAACATTTGAAGCTTTTATTTCAAGTAGTTTTTAGAAGTTAGATCTCAAGATTAGTTTTCATAGTTTTGAGTGTGTTTTCTAGAAATCATAGTTTCTCTTTTGAAAAAATTATTTTCTGTAGTTTTGAGAGTTGAAAAGAAAGGGAATTTATTTTGTGAGCATAATTAGTAGCTTCATTTTGAGTGTATTGAAAAAGACAAAAAGTTTTTCTTTTCGTTTATATGTTGAAGGAAAGTTTTGTTTTTCAAGAAATTGCATTCTCAACTCTTCCTTTAGCTAGAGATTCATTGAAAAGGAAAAGAATTGTTTATCATCTTAGGTGCATTTTTTAGTGTTTTTTGGAGTCGAGTCTTCACACCACAAATTTTTATCTCCATACCTTTCGACTTAAGAAACAACCAATAAAATTAACGCTTAATTAAAATTCATCTAGCAATCTTTTTATTTCTAGGGCTCTTATCACCAACATAACTTAGGCTAGTATCTTCGAGTAGGGAGTAATTAACTCTCCAAGATAGTTAAAACAAACAAGTAGTCGATCTTGCGGTAGGAAAAATTCCAATTGTTACATGTATGCTCTGGGAAGCTCCTCCTAAAGGAGTCAAGCACGAGATCAGATCTGAACCAGTGAGGTAATCAATCCTTCCTCATTGGGAATGATAGCAGATATACACATATTAAAAACGATAAACCTTGGATTGACCATTGTCGAGGAGCCTGGGGTCACTTGTTGGTAAACCATGGATTATGTCAAGGAGCCTTCAAATGGATTGAGCTTTGTTACTCTGCCCTTGCGTGTGTATCGGATCGTAGACTGTTCCCCCAGGTATATTTGTTTCTGTTGGTAACCTTAGTGGCCATAATCTATAGGATTCTTTCCTAAGGTGATGGTGGAGGGAAGATCCCACTGTACCTGGAACAGATGTCGACTAGACTCACTTGGACTCTCTGGGGGGTTATCTTCACTCAAGACGGTTTTTTTGAGAAACTTGTGTCAGTCTGTTTCATTAAGCAGGTTGTCAGGGTAACTGTTCTAACCGCCATTTCTGTATTGAATTCTACAACGTTGAATTTCATCACCAACCAGTGTTTTCGGTACGAAAAGTTACTGTTTGTGTGTGGTTTGACCTCTTAGATTATTAGGTGTGTGATTCAATTGTTTGGTTCTTTAGAGACTTTAGGTGGTTTTATTAAGATTTTCTTTGTTTTCGAGTGAAGTAATTAATTAATTAATCGTGGCTGAATTACCGAGACAATCCCGTAGACTTCGGGGGCAGCCTCCCGAATATACACCAAGTCAGCTTGAAGGGCTAAGAGCTCTTGTCACACATAGTGAAAGTAGAGTTGGGTCACCAGAGGCTGAAGAATCATCTTTAATTATTCACCCTGATTACTAAGTTCTAGCAACAGAGTATATTTCTGAACCAATTTCATTTTCCGAAGTTACTGGTAGTATTTCTTCTACTAGTGAATTAGTTGAGGAACTTGAAATTTCTGAACCTGAAACCGAACCTGCTACTACTCCATCCTCATGATTTGCTTCTCCAGTTTCTAGTGGTCCTGGTTCACCCAGGGTATGAAGTGTCATTACCCAAAATCTTCCTTCTGGACTCATTTCTATTGAAGAACTTGTTAGTCTGGATGAAGATATATCTCTCCCTGAAAATCAACCAACTTTAGAACTTAAGGAGCATGAATCTATCTTTTACAGTCCTTTTCGAAGTGACACTTGGTACGTATCTTTGACGAACTTTTTAGAAAATATGGGTCTCGCTGCTTCACCACCTCATATTCCTTTTCATCCTACGCCCAGGGGTTATTATAGTCCTTCGAATATGTCAAACCGATCATCCATGTTTTCCCAAAATCTGGAAACTTTTTTATACGGCGGTCCTTCTGTTCCTTCTGGATATCAGTTAGTTTCTGGTACTTTTTCAGGAGCATCTCCTCAACCAATCAAACATGGGGTATTAACTGGTAATAATGGAACTCCACCGTTGAGCGTAGAAGAAATTCTTATGATGTCTGGTACTATTCTGAATCTGCAACCTCAAGGTAGTCAGATACCACCTAGGGGGCAACCTCAAGGTAGTCAGACACCACCTGGAGGGCAACCTCAAGGCAGTCAAATACCGCCTGGGGGGCAACCTCAAGGTAGTCAAATACCGCCTGGGGGGCAACCTCAAGGACAGTACATACCATAGGGACAGTACATGCCTCAAGGTCAACCCCAAACTCAATATATGCCTCAAGGTCAACCCCAGACTCAGTATATGCCTCAAGGTCAACCCCAGTATCAATATATACCTCAAGGTCAACCCCACTTTTATTACGTGCCTCAAGGTCAGTACCCATCTCAAGGTTTCCAACCACCTTCTAGTCAACCATTTGTTCAAGGAACTGGAAATGTACCTTTCAATTATCAGTCCTACACTCAACCTAGTTATGGTTCTCCATATGCTCAACCTGTTATGGGTCCTTACCCCGGAATGAATATGGTGTGGGATCCATCTCAAACTCAACAGATTTTGCAACCAAATGTGTAGTTGTCATCTCAACCTGGACAGCCTTTGGTTTCTGGTTCAACCCAGCAACCTGTCTAGCCTACTATTCAAACTTCTACACATGGTGTAGTTCATCAGCCTGGGCCTAGTACACCTCGAACTCTGCCTCAAACGATTTCTGCAAATACTGTAGCTTCGGTTCAATCTACCCCACCTACTTTTGGAGTATCGACAGCTCTGGTTTCTACTATTCCTGTATCAACTCCTCGGACCTCTTTACCCCAGTCTGGACCTACAATTCAGCATTCAGTTCAAATGCCTGTAGGACAACTTGGTCTAAGTACGGTTGTCACATGTCAACCACAATTTACTTATCAACTGTACCAGGGACAGTATCAATACGGTCCTGCTGTGCAAAGCCCAGTTTATCAGTATCAACCGTACCCAGGGTATACATATCAACAACCTCAACCTCAACAAATCCAGTTTGGTCAGGTTAATCCTGGTTTTCCGGGAGGATATAATACTCCCAATGCAAATCTAATTCTAGGTTATCCTGGATATCCTCCTCTCGGAGTTGGTCTTGTGACCTAAGGTTTTCGAGACCCTAATCGTCAGTTACCATTCATCGCAACTTTGGATTTACCTGACTTGTCGCGCCTTACAAATGATCCAATTTATTATCTTCCATACTGGCTGCCAATGCCTAATAAGTTTCCGAGTGATATTCCGAAGTTTGAGGGTAAGCCAAGAGAGGATCTGTCGAATCATGTGATGACTTATCACCTCTGGTGTGCATCAAATTCCATTATAGATGATTCAATTCGCTTAAGGCTTTTTCAACGCACTCTAATTGGTCTCACGGCTAAGTGGTACATTGAGTTGCCACGAAGCTCTTTTTATAATTTTACTAAGTTAGCTACTTCATTTTTAACTCATTTTCAGTTGCCTGTCAGATATGACAATGGCACGGAATTATTAACTTCATTAAAACAGTCAACATCTACATATATTTCAGACCATATTCATGAATGGCGACGTCAACGACGTTTAGTGAAAGTTTTTATCCTTGATCAAATTTTGGCAGAATGGTTTGTCAAATCATTATTACCTAAAATCATTGAGGATGTAGCTAAGGCAGAAGTAGTTACTGAGGAGCAAGTAATTTCTCAGGCTCAGTACCTTGACCTCGTTTATACGCAGTCGGGTACTTTACAAGCAAAAATCCCCGATCTTCCCAAACAAAATCAAATAACTGCAACTCCTTCAGGGTCTCATGTAGCTGATGGTATGATTGGTTCAGTTAGTGCCAAGAGTAAGAAGAAATCTGCAAAGAATTCTTCTCCTATTATAACTTTACCAGATTCCCCGACAAGAGAAGCTTCCACTGAAGTTCCTGCCGATATTCATGTCGTAGAATCTTCTACGGCCAAATCAAAATCTGACGGTAAAAAGAAGGGGAAGAAGAAAAATAAACAAAATGCAAAAAAGAAACAAGAAAAAAACTGAATCTACTGACGAGAAACGTAAACCTCGCTATCCTTGTCTCATCTGTGATGAGGAGCACTTTACAAGAGATTGTCCACATCGAGCTGAGGTTTCGAAGATCGTCAAAGGTTCTCAAATGCCTGTTGTCTTGAAGGATCCTTTTCCTAGTCAAGATAGTAAGATGATAGGTTCTTCCTCAAATGCCTCAGAAGAACCAATTATGATGATGTCCCATGTCAGGATTGCGACGCGATCGCAAGATTATGGAAGTAAGAATCCTGTTGGTGGTAAGGAACCAGAATCTTCTAGTTCAAACGCATCAACTTCAACTCCTCTTGGTTCTGATCCACTACAGATCGAGAAACCTAATCCAGACTTAGTAATGAAACCGCCTGCTAAAGGTATAATTCGGAAGTCAGCTTTTAATCAACATGCGAGAGCTGCTCAGAACTATAACATTGTTGAAGATTTAGCTATATCCCCTTCAACAATGTCAGTTTTGGAGGTGCTGCAATCATGTCTAGCACAGCGTAAATTTCTTTTGTCTGCTATAGTAGCTGTTGATATTCAGGATTCCAACCTTATCATCTTAGATTTAGAAAATAGTACACCTCATATACCTCATCAAATGGCTTTCCAGATCCCAGTGTTAGTCAAAAACAAACCTTGCTTTTGGATTGTGATTGATGAGGGAGCTTCAATGTGTATTATGTCGAGTCAGTGTTGGAGATCGCTTGGTTCTCCTACACTCAATCAATCCCCGACAATTTTAAAGGCTTTGATGGCTGAGGGTTTCATCCTTTTGGCATTTTGCAGGATTTACCTATAGGGGTAGAAGGCAAAACTGTTAATCTAGATGTGGAAGTGGTTGATGCCCCTCTAAATTACAACCTTCTTTTGGGTCGCAGTTGGTCTTACACTATGACTGCTCTTGTTTCATCGGTTTTTTGGCTTATTAAATTCCCTCATAATGGAAAGATCATTACAATAGACCAGTTAAATTATTTTTCATCCGACCCAACCTCTTCTGAGAGTATTCAACATGTCAGGAAAACTGCGATCCCTTATAAGGATGTTGGAGTGGGATTGATTAAAGATTCTGGTTTACTAGGAACTTTTTCTTTTCCTCCTCCTAACGTATCACCTTCTTTTGCAACCATTCATATGATTTCATCGAACACTCTTGATTTTGATGATCCTTGGATTGTACCTTTCGATTCCGAGGTGGACTCATTTGGTGATGCAATGCCCTTAAGTCCCTTTGAAATTGCATATCAGGTTGTATAGTGATTTTCCGACTCTAGTTCAACCGAAATCGATCCAATGAATGTGGTCCATGGGGAGTCACTTTCAATCTCAACCTCGGATTCAACAACTTTTTCTGATCCTGTTCATACTGATACGCAAATTCGTGAACTTTTATCTGTTGATGATTTACCATGGGAAGATCTTCATCATCGATCTTCGTTTTTACCTGAGCTTGATCATTTTGAAAATGATTTCTCATCTATTTTTACCACTGATTATGTCAAGGAACCACAGAATCCACTGCAACATCTTGATTCTAAGTTAAATTTGGGAAATATTTCTCGAACGATTCCTATTGATATTTCAGTGAAACTTAGAATTATTGAAAACATTCATATAGGTTCTTCTTGTACGAACGAGGAAATCCAAGCTTATAAAGCCCTATTTCAAGAATTTTGCGACGTGTTTGCCTGGTCATATGAAGAAATGCCAGGAATTGATCCATCAATTGTTGTCCATGAAATAAAAACTTACCCGGATGTTAAACCTCTCCAGCAACGTTTGCATCAAATACATCCAAGAAAATCTGCTGCTATTAAAGCTGAAGTTGAGAAATTACTTCGAGCAAGTTTCATATATCCAATTCCTTTAACGGATTGGGTATTGAATATTGTTCTTGTTAATAAAAAGCAAGGAACGATAACAATATGTATTGATTATAGGGATATTAATTGAGCTTGTCCTAAATACAATTATCCAACTCCCTATATCGATCAAATTATTGATGATTGTGCCGACAGTGAAATGTTCTCCTTTATGGATGGATTTTCCGATTACAATCAAATTAACATACTCCCTACTGATCAACCTAAAACGGATTTCATTTTTCCATGGGGGACCTTTGCTTATTGCAAATTACCTTTAGGGTTGAAGAACGCAGGAGCAACTTTTCAACAGGCTATGGCTTACGCATTTCATGACATCAAGCACATTGTGCAGCCTTATCTCAATGATTTACTTGCTCATTCATTACGTAGAGCCGATCATCTCACTCATTTACGAGCCATCTTTATGAGATGTAGGCATTATCGAATTAGGTTGAATCCACACAAATGTGTTTTCTATATAGAAACGGGTCGTTTACTGGGATTTGTTGTCTCAAAATCCGGCATTCGTATCAATCCCTCGAAGGTTGAAGCCATTGTTAAATTACCTCTGCCTTCGACTCTTCGCCAACTCCAAAGTTTGCAAGGGAAAGCAAAATTTTTACGTCGATTAATTCCTAACTACGCCGAGATAACAAAAGGTTTTACTAGGTTGTTGAAACAGAACACTCCATTATTTTAGGATGAGATAGCTCAAAAATATTTTGATGCACTTAAAGACGCGTTGACCCATGCACCGTTATTGCATCCTCTCAACTACAACCAAGACTATTTTTTATACCTCATCACTTCTCATTCCACCATTGGAATGGTTTTAGTTCAGGAAGATGAATTCAATGTTGAACATGTGATTTACTATCTTAGTCGAACTTTGAATCCGACCGAGCTTAAATATTCGCATGTGGAGAAATTGGCCCTGGCAGCTGTTCAAGTTGTCCAGCGATTTCGTCACTGCATTCTATTATGCAAAACCACAGTAATTTCTAGATGTAACCCTATGACGTATATTTTGACTAAAAAATTGCTAGGGGGCAATTATTCCAAATGGATAGTTATCTTGCAGGAATTTGACCTGGAATTTGAAAAATCCAAGGCAAAGAAATCTTTGGTTTTCGCAGAATTAATGTGTGATTTCCCATCTACTTATACTGAAACTGTGGCGGAAGAACCCATTGTGGACGAATCCTTGTTTCTTATTAGTACTCTTGATCCATGGTATGGGGATATAATTGTCTATCTCCAAACCCAATCTTTTCGGCCTGAAATCTCATGATCCTAGCGAAGGAAAATTTGTTTTCAATCCCAACCGTACAATATTATTGGAGATACACTCTATCATCATGGAGTAGATTCTATTTTCCGTCGTTGTCTAACTCATGAAGAAGCTGAAAAGGTTCTGAATGATTGTCACCCTGGAGCGTGTGGTGGTCATATGTCTGGGTATGCCACAGCCCTAAAGATATTGCACACTGGTTATTTCTGGCCATCCTTATTTAAAGATTGTATCAATGTAGTCCGAAAATGCCACAATTGCCAAATTTTTGATCGAAAGATGCATGCTCCACATGCTCCTCTCCACCCTATAATTGTCGTTGGTCCTTTCGCAAAGTGGGGTATCGATTTTATTACGTGTAACCCTCACTCGGCCAGGGGGCATGCCTATATCATCCTTGTTGTAGATTATTTTACCAAGTGGGCCGAGGTGATGCCTACATTTTCGGCAGACGGCAAAACTGCTGCAATTTTCATTTTCAATCATATAATTGCCAGTTCGGTGTTCCTCAAGTGATTATCACTGATCATGGAAGTCATTTTCAGAACATCATGATGACTGCGCTAGCAGATCAGCTTGGCTTGCGTCACGATAGCTCTACTCCATATTACCCACAGGCTAATGGTCTAGTTGAGGCAATCAATAAAGTTCTAGTCACCATGATTTGATGAATCATTGGTATTCATCGGTCGAATTGGCATAACATGTTATTTTCAACGCTTTGAGCGTACCGAACCTCAGTCAAAACATCAACAGGTTTCACTCCTTTTCAACTTGTTTACGGGTTGGAAGCAGTGTTACCCATTGAATGCAAAATTCCATCGTTGCAAATAGCCATAGAATTACTCCCAGCCACTTCCGAAGAGGAAAAACGTTTGTTGTACTTAGCTCAATTAGATGAGAATCAACGTGATGCTACATTAGCAATTGAGACTCACCCAAAACGGATAAAATCTCAGTACAATTGTAATGTTACACCTCGTAATTTTGTCGGAAGGATACCTAGTTTTATTATACGATCCAGTAAACGATAAGCTAGGGGCTGGAAAATTCGTACCTGTGTGGCATGGTCCTTTTGTTGTTAAGTGAAAGCTGACCAAAGGGGCCTATGAATTAGTAGATTTTGACGGTGTCTCGTTAGGTAGACCCAAAAATGGGCTTTATCTGAAAAGATATTATGCTTAGATTTTGGTGTGGAGATTTTTGTTAGAATAGTTTCTTTTGCGTTGGTGTGTTTTAGATTAGAAGTGTGTCTAGTTTAGAGAGTGCTTTATCATTATTCCTGGTTATCTTGGTTTTACTCTTGATATTGCAATGTCGACGTCTTCTCAAACATACATTGGTTTTGCTAATGGTGCTTTTCGTAGTACATGGAATATTTCTTCCGCAGCTTGCGTTATCTATTCACCCTCTGACGAGTTAGTATCTATGCATGGGGTAAGCCTCGGTCAAACAAATAATAACATTGCAGAGCATAGTGCAGTGATTGAGTTATTATCTGAATCCATCTCATTTGGGATTCGGAGTTTGATTGTAAGGTTAGATTCTGAACTCATTGTATTACAGCTTAACAGGGTTTATGCCATTAGAAATCCAATATTATTAAGATTATTTTTTAGAGTTCGTCTCTTGGAACATGAATTTGACTACATTGAATATCAACATATTCCAAGATATTTAAACACATTAGCAGATGCAGTTGCTTCTCAAATGTTAAATAGACATTTTCAATAATCAAGACAGTAAATTTAAAAACCATTCCATAAACATGTTATACAAGATAGCCAGTAATAGTGATAAATCATAGCATAGAAGTGTGTCAAATATACATCGTCTTCGATCATAGGTTGAAAAACACCTTATGATCGACGAAAATGATAGCATAAAAAGATATACAATGTCATATGGAGTCTACAAAGGCGATCATCCTACCCCTGATAATGATCACGATAAGAAACCACTGCTCGGGCCACCCTACAAAGGAACCTCCTAAAAGGTCCTGGGACCCCAATCACATAGCGTTGTAGCCTCAGAGGAATATCATCTATACTAGTCTCTGGAATATCTATTGTCAAGCGCTCTAGATGATTCTCCAATTCGGTCAAAGTCTCTGCTGATTGGTCCTATGGGGCCGGTGTCGCGGCAGTAGGGTGTCTTCTCTCATAGGATGGGAGAGCGGCTGGTCACCGTGGACCCACATCTGCATTTAAAATTTTTTACTATCAATTTTGGACGATTTAAAAACAAAAAAAATTAGTTTAAAAATTTAGGAAATGTTGAAAATAATTTTACTTGTATCATCCCATTGCTCTCCTGGTGGAAGAGCCATGTCTGGATCACCACGATAATCCATCCCAGCATATGGAAAGTCCTGTATCATGAAAATTTGGTTTCCTAACCAACGAAAACACTCTGGTGGAAATCGGACAACCTCTGTACCCTCCTCAGGATGACGAGCCATGACTGTAACCCAGTGCATAATCCTAGGATCTCGAGGAAGTCCATCCTCAATGGAAAGTTGTTGTGGGACCAACATAGGGACCCTCTCTAGGCCAAAGCTCACAACTAAGAAACCATATCCAAAGTTATTTAGTTGTCCGTTCTTTTCCCTAGTCAGTTGGCCTTTCACATTTGCCAACACGGCATCGCACCAGTTGAAGATGCTGCCTCAGAAGCAGTCTACTGCCATGCACATTTGGGAACCAGTAGATAGATGCAATGTTGCGCTCCTGGATAGTCTGGTGATAGTAAATTCGATCACTTTAAGTTTAGGATGGGATATGGTCTTAACATCTATCCGTTTGTCCGCAGTTTGGACATTGCAAAACTCTAGTCGAAGACTAGCGACAGACTGGCCACCTGGCCTAGTCCCGAATAGAGATAATCCTTTGCCTCTCTTGGGCAAACCAGTCAGGAAATAAATGTCCTCTGACTCGATTTCGAGCCAATGGCCACCAATTATGAAACACTGGTCTTGTGTGCTCCACCTGTCTACCAGCCATTACAAAAGGTCTACCTGAGCCCTCATGTCGGGTATGGCCCAGAATTTCAATAGTCTGCATGCTCTTAATGCCTGTATTGAAGGTGGATGGAGTAATGCAACTTGATCCACATCTTCGTATTACCTTTCCCACCAAACAAGAATTTTGTGTACCTACATTGCAAAAAAGGCAGATTAGAACATTGTAATTTCAAAATCTTTGGGCGGAAATGAAAAAGTTGGGGTTTCAAAACGTGTTTCACGGGGTCCGCAACCACCAGGTTAGGGGCAGTGCGTAGGTTCGCACTTGTCCTTAATAGCAAGTGCGAGACCCCGACTCTTTCTTTTCTACGAAAAAGTCAGGGTTCGCAAGGTACACATGGTGCACCTGCGCAACCACCACAAGTGATTTTTTAACCAAAAGTTTCCTAAAAAATGAATTTTAAAGCCATAAAACTGAAAATGAAACGGTTGAAATGCAAGATAAAGATGATGTGGATTACCTGGAGAGGACAGTTCTCGATTTCAACGGTCAGATTTTCCACAATCTTCACAGGAAGTTTTCTTACCAAAAGCTCTTACTTTTCACTCTGAAGTCAAATGGTAAAAATGAATTTGCAAAAGCCCTTTTTATAAGCTTTTTTTAATAAATTAATTTTTAATTTGTTTATTTTTCACTTTAAAAAGGTCACTTTTGATGCATTTTTATTAATTTTAAACAGGTATGAGTAATGTTTTGAGTTTTTGTGTAGAATATTGGGTTTTCAGGGATAATTGATCATTTTCAACGAAGAGCATACTTCTTCACTTTTTCGGACTCTTTAAAATTTACGAAAAAGCAAAACATAGGAGTCCTCTTTAAGCTCTTTTCTGACTCGTAAAATATGAAAAGATTGCTGAGTTTTTCTTTTTAAACTCGTTAAAACGGAATTAAAAATACGGTCCACTTACAACTCTTTTCTAACCGTATAAACATGAAAAGATTGCCGGACTTTTTTCGTTTCAAGTTCGATATTGGTAATAAAACGACGTATTTTCGATCACTTTTTTACTTTTTCAGATTGAAGGCACTAATTATGAAAAGTACTCCTCGATCGTAATGGTCAAGCGTTCTCTCAAGTATTATTTTATACTTTTTCGGGCTTGGGAGACACAAATTTACGAAAAAGGACAACCATGGAGTTTTCTTAAGTTTTTCTTCTGACTCCCTAAAATTGAAAAACACCAAGTTTCGCCTATACTAGACTCGTTAAAATTTAACAGTAAAGGACCTGTTCAATTTCAAACAGGAACGGACCACTCCTTCTTAGGGTTCGAATTTAAACTAAGTTGGACTCATCCGAAGGATGAGCTTATAATCAAGCATATGTTATCCTCCTCAAGCTTGTAAAAAATAAAGAGGTACTTGCCAGAAATGGTGGGGGGAAAAGAGAGAAGAATGAGCCTATTTGAATACTTTGTGTTTAGAAAAGCAGTTAACCACTCTTGAACACGACACTTTTTGTTCACCTGGGTTGGGAAATCCTTTGCCTAACAATTAATCAAACCATATTGAAAGTCTTCAGCCAGTTTTTGGGTATTAGCTTTGGGTCAATTGTCACCAAACCATCTGTAGTGTCATTATGTGTTCAAGAGGTTAGTTCAAATAAACCATTCATTTGCAAAATATCTGTCATCCACTTTGACCATCCCTGAGTTAGTCCTTGCCAAATATATTTCTTCAAAACTTGATCTATGATTTCGTGTTGTGGGTTGCCTACAACGGATCGCTTTCTATCGAATCCAACTCATTATCTAGAAAGATGATCTAGAAATCATTAGTACCTTAGAATCTGCATGCCTCAATGGTAGGTTTCTCGGCTTTGACAACAGGTTGCATCATTGACCTTCGATCAAAGGATTCCGTGACGTGTTCAACATCGACTCATTTATCCACATTTCATGGATTGTACTGAGTACTTTGAGGGCCATTGACATTACTGGTGGTTCCTCTCACACTTGTTAACAGTTTACATCATTGATTAGTAATCAAGTGGTTTCTACCATGTTCGACTTCGACACATTCATTCACATGGATAGAATC
>APFE030230458.1:219128-231536 GCA_000404065.3 Pinus taeda
TATATATATTGCATTGAATGTTTTTACAGGTTCCAACCGGGGTATCCACAAGAAGATCCTTGAAATGATAAAGTACTTCACTCTTCTTAGATGACAAAAACCATCCTCATCTGTTACAGACTTTGCACTTTAAGGGGCAATATTTTGCATGAAAATTGTCACTTTGACATTCTGCAATCAATATGAGTCTATCACCACTCATACATACCTCCTCTACAAGTCTTAAAACCTCAGTTCTTCATATCAAGCTTTGAAAATAAGAGAAATACCTAAAAATCTCTAAAATTTTGGTTTCGCACTTTCTCTTATCATTACCTGCGGTAACGCACCCATTGGTCATGTCCCTTACGCACCTGACCGCTCTGTCTCTGTGTTATGGGTGCGAACCCCTGTAAAAGTTAAAAAGGCACAAGTACATTCTTAAAAACTCACTTTGAGTCAATTCTGGAAGTTTCTAGAGGGAATCTTGCACTGGCAAGTTCGCTCCTTGAGGGTTCATGCATCCCATTCCTTAAGGAGCTAACCCCTTGATGTGAGGAGCTTATCCCCTCGAAGGAGGACTCTATCCCTTCAATGGTGGACCTGTAACCTCCTTCCTTTGCACTATAAAATGAAGCATTGGGCTAGTTACTTGGGAGGTTGAAAGCTGAATATTTTTTAGGGTAAATGTTGTTGGAACTTAGTCTTCCTAATTGAGCTTTTGAGAGGAGATATTACATACCTTTTGATCTCATTTGGAGGAGAGTGAGGCTTGTCAAAGTAGAGAATATTCATGCTTGGACCTTGGGAAGAGCTTGTACAGCGTCAAGGCACCAAGGTTGTAAAGTTCTTCTGTTTCAAAGTTAATACAATCAAGTTTATTTTTCTCAATAAGTTGTGTCTTATAGTTTATTTCATAGATTACTTGATCACTATGATGAACATGATTTATTATATTAGCTATGTAGGTGTTATTTGATGTGTGCTTGTTTATGATTGCAGGTTATTAAAAGAAAACTCTTGAAGCTGTTGGAGCATGGCTGCCACAAACTAGCATTGGGCTTAAGGTAGGGTCTAAAACACCTCTTAGTTTTTATTAATGAATCGTAATATGTTTAGAGAAAAGTAGATTTGCTTGTCCTACTTGTTGCTAGATATCAGTTGATACTAGGGAGATCGGTCTTGTCCGCAAGAACGATTTATCCGCTTAACAATCCCATTATAGGCTAAGCTGCTCGATGTTGATTCACTGTTCACTTAGCATTTTCACTGCACGTCCTTCCCTAGCACGGAGCTCTGCTGTCACTCCATCTCATAGTTGGTATAGTATATCTTGCAGAAGGGTAGCCAAGTTTAGGCCAAGTCCCATGATCCAGCCCACCGCAGATCTCTCCTCAGTGTTGTCCGCTATCAGTGCTCCTTCCGGTAGCATGACGGTGTTAGCCATTTTGGCCCGCAATAGCTGCTCTATTGCCGATGTACCCACGGCTCCGTAGGTGACTACCATTCCTTCTTGTGGGCACCACACCTAAAGTCCCTGCAGTTGTGCCCTAAGGGCCCCCAACACATTCTGTTGCTCCGTCATTACTTCCTGGAGCACTTCCCTAGTGACCTCTCGAACTGTATTGCCGATGTCGTATAGATCACCCTCTGTCAGTGTAATAGGCTTCCCATCCAGTTTGGATGCCTTGGTCTTCTTCCGTGGCCCTGTTCGTTCTGTACCGTGCAATCATTTCAGTTGTGTTGATGTCGTGCTCGAGTCCACGCCTTCCGCCGTGAAATCGGTCCCCTATCCAGTGATCAGGTTTGGGCCTCTTTCTTCCTACATCATGGTGGCTCCAGATGCTGCTACTTTTTCGACAGCCTTGGTCTGCTCTGTGGCGGCCTTCACTGCCTCACGGGAAGCCCTTACCTCCTCGGCGAACTTTTCATTCCACTTCTATTATGCCAGCAGCTTGGCGGCCTCCTTCTATCTTTGAATCGTTGTCTCATCGGGCGTTGCTAGATCTGGGGTGCGCCATGCGGTGGGTGTCCATGAGTCGAGCACGGCGAAAACAGCGTCATCAATTGCTATGAAGGGGAGTTTGGTCCATTTCTGCTCCAAATCCTTCCGCGCCTTGATATATACATTGTGCATATCTACCTTAAAGTCTGCAAAGTTCCATAGACTGTCGTATACCATGGGGGATATGTGCAACCTTTTGTTGATCCACTTCTATAGACTTGCCTCCTTGAGTATCCAGAAGATCTTGGTCTCGCGGATTTGCGTGGCGTCCATTGTCACCTAGAGCGATGCGTATTTTGCTGCCTATAGCAAGTATTGTTCAAGAGGAGGAAACTGACAGTCCTCAGCCAATTCCCCTGCAACCAACAAGATGGATAAGAGAAACCACGCATAATGGAAGGTATTAACCTACTCCTGGGCCTCCTTGCAGTTCGTTAGAAACTCCTTGCAGAGGAACTGTGCCCAATTGAACTGTACCCCCTCTACACATTGTTCAGTTAGTGCGATGACCATTGCTGGTACCTCGTTGCTGTAGCATATTGTCATCACTTTTCTTGCCAGAAGTTGGGTGGCTACACGCACCCCTTTGTCTTGAATGCTAGTAATGACACAGCCCCTCTACTTCTTCTCCAACTTGTATTTCTTCTTCATGGCTTTTGCGAGCGCCAGGTCTCCGCTTTGGCCAGCTATTTCTGTGGGGTCCCTTCTTGTATAAGGAAGTCGAGAAATCCTATGAACAAGCTCCGTTGTGATGGGAATTAGCAACTCCAGCCACAAGTACCCATCATGCACTAGGCAAAGCAATTGCCTGATGACAAATATCGTGATTGGTACCCGGTGAAAGTGTGGAATCCATAGTAGGTGGAGTACTCCTCCACCCACGCAGCCATTTCCATGGTTGTAGCATTGTAATTGACCCCTCCTTGCTTTGTTTTAATAAGTTGGCTAGTCTCTAAATGTGGGAACTTTTCGCTGTCCACGAGGTCCCAATCTTCAAATTTCAACGTGGGTACGTGGCCTAGAACTGAATCCTCACATCAAATTCCATCTGGGAGGAGTGGGGTTTCGAGTGCGCTCTTAACGGTATCCACATCCTTGGGTACTTTTGCTTTCCCTCTCCATGGGGGGGCATATTTGGGCAGTTTTGTTGCAATGCACACTGGTTGAATGTATTCCTCCATTTCTTCATATGGTTCAATCTCTTCTAAGAAGGCCTGGAGATCCTCCTCGTCATCATCTGTCTCAAGATTAACCGTCTTTCCTTTGTCTTCCATAGACAATTTACCAAACCGTGGATTTCGCGGGGACATGTGGATTGGTCTTGCTGCCTGTGGATTCGTCTTGGGCCTCGGCGTCGGGGGCGATTTTGGAATTTTTGATGCCTCCCCCACTTGCAGTGAAGGGCTCTGCATGGCTTCTTCAGTAGTACTTTCGACAAAGCCCACACCTCTCCTAGTAGTTGTTATCTTGTTCGAGTTGTATGTAGTTGTTTGCTACTTTGGAGGCTCAATCACCGCTTGGGGCTCAACACTGTGGGCTCTCTGTAATAGATCAAAGCTCAAACAAATAAGCGTTATCTCGTGGCCCACCTTAGTAGTTTTATAGCATCTTTCGAATTTTAATTTGATCACTCCCCCCATTTCTAAGTCATTAGTGCGTTCTTGGTGGCAGATTGTCCCAAATCTAGTTCCGACTCCATGTCTTAATTGCCCGTCGCCCGCTCTTTTTGTCTTAAATTGGATACCTTGTCATGAATAGTGACACCAATGGTCACTTCCTAGCCTACCCGCATAGCAGCGGAACCCCCTCTATGTGGGCATGACCCCTATGACATACTGACCCTGTGGGTAACCCCCGTATCGCGCAACTCCCTTATAGACTCTTATCTAGTCCCGCACATTCTTTCAACTGCTTGGAGTGCTGAGACTGTGCTCCCTACAGATAGTCAGGTGGTTGCACCACCTGTGTGAGGCTTTAATTCCATTCCCAGCTTAGCCCGCAGGCACTCCTCAGTTTCCCTCGGGATATTCAGTGTCGCACGTTCTTCCTTACATGGTGCGCTCCCCCAGTTACCTTGTCTGGTAATGTGCGGTCGCAGCCATGGTAGCAGGGCCACAAATTCTTGATGGAAATCTTCTAATGAAGTAGTATTTCGGCCTACATCTTGTCCTGTCATTTGTAGTTTATTGATGTCGCATGCTTGCACAGATTCGGTTTCCAGTTCTTTGATTTCTGCATTCTTTAACACGCTTTTCTTCCTCAATCGTACCCAATCTTGAGTTCACAAAACTTAAGGTTTCTCGTCAAATGGCCTCCTGATCCTTCATATGTTTGACCTCATGCGGCTGCATAATTCATTCATCCTGTTCCCCGCGTATTTTTCCAATTGTGTGAGGATTCCTTCCTCCCAAACCTATGGCCTTGACTCTGCCCATCATCTTTGGGATCATCCCCATGCTCAGTTCCTTGTACATGGCCCTAGAGGCCCATTGGACTGCTGGTACGCGCAGGTCCCAATCAGTTCATCTGGCCTAATGAACCTTGTTCAGGATCCCACATACCTTCTTGAATTCTTCTACGTGGAATGTTTGTGGTGCACGTCACTTTTCCTGTTGTTGCGTCTGGTTCTGATTTCTTATCCTTAGTTGGGCATGTGCTTGTGTGGACTGCACAGCATACGTCTGCACCCAGTGACACAAGTGGGCATGCAAGTTTATTCATCCTCGCTACCTAGCTCTCGTTCGACGTTGGGGGCTCCCAAACCGTAGGCACATCCGCCTTCTACATTCAAGCCAGTTTACAATGGTCTCCTAATGTGTACTCCATCATCGTGTGGGTGTTGCGCAGAATGCCCATTCCAGCGCACCATACCGTTGTTGTTCCGGTACTGTGCTTTCAAATTTGTCTTGGAATTCATCCACCACTATCACTCCATCATATGTCGGCAGTTCCCTCACCTCTGTCGTTACGCAATGCAGTGATCTGATCATCATGTTGCAATTCAACGTTGTCACTTCGTGCAACCAATTCTGCCAATGCTCGACTTCTTCACCTAAATCCAAAGTGCAGGAGTTTTCATGCTCCCACGAGATTCTCCCATCTACAATTGAATTCACCTGATCCTGGTCTTGCACCATTATCTGGTAAATACAATCTAGCTCATCATTGCGCACTGGTTCAGTGTAGTGTGCTCCTTCGGCTAGGTCTAGCGGGACTACTATGCGTAGTGACTTCTTCCCAAATATCATCTTCTACTTCTTCAGGTTGATGACTCCATTCATATCAGTGGCCCAGTCTATTCCTAGCAACGTGAGATAGGGATTGCTGTCATCAACAATCTCTATCACTTCAAAGTCTGTCAGCATGCTCGCACCTTCGATATCAACTATTACCCCTTGCAACCTCCCCATGGGCAAAATATTCTGTTGGTTCACCATTCGTAATTGAATACGGGACCACTACAACATGGGTGTTGGGTTGTGTTATATTCTTTCCATGACTAGCCCACGTATTTAACCGAGGGTTAGAAGGGGGAGGTCACAGGGGGTTTGAGGTGCACCCGTAACCCCACTTTATGGGGTCCAGGGCAGCGCCCGAGAAATTTTTGGTTTTGGACCCTATGTTAGGTTGGGCGAACCCACCTATGGTTTTGTGCATGATTTTCGCACATGTTTTTTGGACATGATGGTTTTCAGTCCATGGTTTTGGACGTGATGGTTTTCAGTCCATGGTATTGGATGCTTCAGCATGTATAAATATGTATTGTAACATTGAAAGGAACATAATGAAGAATCAAGCTAGTAGTCCCGGTTTTGGGATCCAGGTGAAAATATCTATGTATATGTGTTTTATGTGTTATGCTATCACATTGTTTATTTTCTATGTTTTAGAATTCGTATGCAAGTAATTTCTGTACGCGGTTAAAACCTACATTTGATATCAGAGCAGTTTTGGCTTCAAGGGCGACAACTTTGTTGCTAAGGGGTTTCGCTCAGGCCTATGGTAGACCCTGTTCAATGGGAGATCTGCGAGATTGATTCTAATGGTGAAAGAAGACGGCAAGCAGTGGAAAGATAGAGATCGAGAAATTTAATGGTCAGATTTTTGAGTTGTGGAAACTCAAGATGGAGGATCTGTTGGTGGATAAAGATCAGTGGATCGTGGTAGATCCGTGTACTAAACCAATGGGAGTGTCCGATGAAGAATGGAAGAAGTTGGATCAAAATGCAAAGAGCACAATACAATTGTGTGTCTTAGATTCAGTATTGTTGAATGTATTAGGGGAAGCTACAGCGAAGGCTTTGTGGGACAAGTTAGGGACTTTGTACCAATCTAAGTCTCTGGTGAATAAACTGTTCCTACAGAAAAAGCTGTAGAAACTGAGAATGAAAGATGGAGACTTGGTGACAGAGAATCTGAATGCATTTAATACCTTGGTAAGTTTGTTAGCATCTGTTGATATTAAAATTTCAAATGAAGATAAGTGCATCAGTTTGTTGTGTTCTCTACCAGATTCGTGGGATAGTCTAGTTATTGCAATAGGTAGCTGTTACGCAGTAATTTGTCACCGTTGGTCACCGTCCTTGTTAGCCCCATTATCGCACACTGGAGGACACATTTACGGACTTGTGACCAGTGACATAACCAAAAAACACTTGCATTGGATTTTCCTAAGTATGAACTTCAAAGTACCTGAAGACACCTTTTGCAGATAAGCCACAAAAAGTGCCCTACTTCCATTAGCGCGACACAACAGTGTCTTACCCGCGCTAATAGCTCGGTTCCTCCAAAGAGGGCGCATCCATAGACGCTCTTTCATAGAGCACGGCCCACGCCACACAATTTGGGCATGATTTTTGGCCAGCACGCACTGGAATGTTTTTTCCTCCATAACTCACCCAGTTCTCTAAGGAAAAATCCCGTAAAAGCAGTCGAGTGTCGTCTTTTCTATCCAAGACAACCCAGCTCAATGGTTATTCTGGGACAATGCCAAAATCTCAGAAGGTGTCTAGATGCAACGCATATCTCTTCTCCTCCATCTACAAATGCCTGTCTCCCCACATTGAACAGGCTAGTGATAGTATGAGCTTGCAAGTTTGCTAGTGGAGTTTTATAGTTTTTGGAGTGACAAGTGATAGAGCTAAGTTCATAGTGAGAATTGAGACCCACCGAAGAGTTATGCTCCCGAAATACTGAGAGGGAGGAGGTGACTTTGCAAGGCCTGACCAGTTGTTGACCCAGTCTAAGGAGATTGCAGCGTCAAGCCGATTTGGCTGTAATCCTTCTCTTCTTTTATTGAATGATAAGCGACTGTTATTATGGTTCCACTCATGTATTTGTCTGATAATATTTGAGTTATATCTTGCTTGACTGATATATAATTGTATGATATTGGATTTTACGCTTGTTTTGGGTTGTTCTTCATTTGTGCAGGTGTCCATGCGTGGAGCGCTAGGATAGTGACCGGCCAAAGCTAAAGGACAGGAGCGACACTTCTCCCACAGCAAATAGCGTTGGATCCCAGGCTGGTCTTTCTGATCGACTTTTAAATTATGCAATTAGGAACTTGCGTGCAGCGTGTATGATTGTTGCTAGACCCCTGTGGGGCTAGTGGGATCGCCTCTATCCGCAGAGGGGATTTACCTCCACAACAATTTGGCGACTCCACTGGGGAGATCTGCTTGTTGGTTGTTTTGTATCGTTTAATTTGTGAATTGTGGACGGAGTCTGAAGAGCGGCCAGGCAGCCTTCGAAACACTTCTGCTATGCGGAAGTGAAGTAGACCAACGCCACTTCAGTCGATCTCCGGGTCAGTTTACAAACTGAACGATCTCAATCTTGCTTTGCATGTAATTGTTCTCTCTATTATTGGTCTGGATAAGTTTTCTGGGTTAAGACTCTTGCTATTTTCTGCTTGTCGGCTCTGTTTAGACACTGTAAACCAAGCCTGGGTTTGTCGTTTTTTATTTCTGCCTGGTAAAACGCGTTAGCGTGCTTTTTTCTCTGACAGTCGCGCTGACTAGCGCGTGCTGCTCTCAGACAACTCGCACCAGTCGCGAGTTGCAGCCTGACAGTCGCACCACACTGGTTAGTTTTTTAAATTAACTTGTTTTCCAGTCTTTCAAGCTTGGTTTTGTGTCTTTCTGCTCTTTGTATACCTCCTGGAAGTCTGTTGGTTTGATATTTGGCTGGTGATTTTTCCATCTTTCAGTTGTTTGCCCTTGTCCATCGATTTTATATCTTGGCCTTGGTGGTCTTGTTATCGAAACTTCTGTTGGATTGATGTTTTACATGATCCATTCATTTTATTGATTGATTTCCATAGTCTTCTGGTGGTTTTATGAGTTTTACATTTCATACTCCAAGTGCTTCACTTTTGGCTTGCTCATTTTTACCTGACTTCATTGGGACTTAGCTTACATGACTCTTTGAAGATTTTGGTTTTTCTCTGCTTTGTTAGGTTATTGCTCATTTTTTCAGATCCACTTATAGATTCTTTGGAATGATCTGGATATACATTCTTTGGTTATAGATCTGGTTGTGTACATCTCTTAAGATCTCTTAAGTGCATTATAAAAGAAAAGCAAAAAGACTTTACTTTTTGTTAATTAGCATTGCATGTTAGTTTGCTTTTTAAAAGAAAAAGAAAAGATTTCCTTTCCTGTTGATTAGTTGCATTAGGATTGTTGATTTCGTTTTGTTTGTATGAACCTCTTAACTCTTCTGTAGCTAGATTTCATCCAAACGAAACGAATACGATTTTTTTTTGCATGTAGTTGCATTTAAGACATTTTTGAGAGATCACATACGGTAAGACCAGAAACTGAAACATAATCAAAGATCAACTTTAAAATTGATTCAATAAACCTAACAACGCATTAGAATTTAACGCTCACATTCTAGAGGTCTAGGCTAGAGACGTGTTCCGACGTCGTTAAGCCTGGTAGTTTATCATTGAGTGGTTGGGTGATTCCTCCACGGTGACACGATAGGTGCCAGTACGGACTGTGCTCCCACGTACCGACGAGTATAAATTAGGAGACCCCTATAGGCTTGCAACCTTTTATCCATAGGAAGCCGAGTCTGCCGCCTTACAAACCGTGATGCACTGAACACAGCATTCGGGAAGATTGACTGCAGTATGGGAAGTCCTTGGTGATCTTCTGATCGCTAAGGTGTATAAGCAGTTTTACGGATTGTTTGGCACACCCTTTTACCTAGATTTCCAAAGTAGTCAGCTTTTGATCCTTTTCAAACTGTCTAACAGAAAAGGTGTAAGCGAGCAACTTGTCACTTCGTGCTCGAAAAACAATCGAAGGAGACTAGAGTCAGCTTTTCGTCCTTTTCTCGACTCTTTAAAGATGAAAAGGTCAAATTAAATGTCTTAATAATTTATCTGGCAACGTTCACATTGCCCATTTAGATATTGAGTGCGCTAGTTTGGCTAGGACTTCGTCTTTACATGGCAAATTTCCCGGGATTCATCAACCTAAGTCCCCCACCTGATGGGGATGCTGGTCGTTTCCCTTCTCCTGGAAATGCTGGTGCCCTTTATATGGAAACACTAACTCTCCCAGGGTTAACTGTCGGGTTACCAGTCTGGCTATTTTCGAACTCTGTGGTCCCTTCTATGTCGGCTGATACTACATCAGTCCCTCCGCCTGCTCAACATCCTGTTGAACCAAAGGTGGACCCCACCCCTTCGACACCTACTTCAACGACTCCTTCTTCGCCTGGTGGAAGTACCCAGGTAGCTAACAAGAAGAAGAAGAAGACAAAGAAGAAGAAGTCAAACAAGGGAATGGTCACAAACACAAAGAAGACTACAAACACAACTGTTGTTCCACCACGGACAACGGAAGACGGACTCCTTCCCAACCCTCCACCCAAGGTCAAGTTCCCTTGCAGACTATGCAAGGAAAACCACCTCCTTCGAGATTGTCCTGGCATCCCCAGTATCTTGAGGATATGGGCTCGTGATCCAACCCGCCCATCATCGTCCACTGTCCCTCACAGCGATGATACCCCTGTAGTTGGGAATACTAAAGGAAAAGGGAAGATAAAGTTTCCCTGCAAACTGTGTGAAGGCAATCATTTCCTTCACCTTTGCCCGCATATAGACGAAGCCTCCTCTGTCTTGGCGAGTCTTGCGGTTCCCTCACCCCAACTTCCCGCTGAATATCAGCGGCTTTCTGCGACCGTAGATATTCCTCCTACTGAACCCCAAGTTGAACTACATAGTTCTCTTGTTCAGTCTCCTCTTCCGGAACCTGGCCCTACCCAGCTTGTTCCCGACCCACCGTTGGTCGGTGAGCGGGTCGACTCGAGTTCACCGCCCGTCGACGACCCTGTTCCGGAGGAACGTCATGAACAGGTTCTTCATATCTCATCAGATTCTCCTGAGTCCGCAAACGACCCGCTTATCCCAACTATGTCTGAGGGTCTTTCCTCAGCCCCGTTCGAGCAAGGGGGCAACCATACGATTCCCCTACCAAGCAGTTCAGTCGTTTCCTTTGACTGGCGTCATCAAACTGCTTTCCGCCTTCCATCCCATATGCCTTTCCAGATTACAGTACATGCCTGTGATACAGCAGTACCTGGCACTGTCTTGGATGAGGGTGCATCGGTCAGTCTTATGTCATACACTACTTGGCAAGCTCTCGGTTCCCCGCAGCTCAGGCCGGTTACGCAGACTCTGTTGGCTTTCAACGGAGGAGCATGTCCATCTCTAGGAGTCCTCCCAAAGTTCCCTATTACTTTGGGAGGAAAAACCGTCTATATAGACGTCTTGGTTACCCAAGGAGCTTTAGGCTTCAGCCTTCTCCTTGGTCGTGACTATGTTTACGCTATGGGGGCCCTTGTCTCTTCACTTTTCCATGTGGTTTGCTTTCCACACGATGGAAGGATTGTGACTATCGATCAATTGTCCTTCGTTAGTCCCCCGATGCCTCCTATGCAGTTGTCATCCCCTTCCGGTTCTTGTCCACCAGTTGTATCTGCCCCACCGCAGGTCAACTACGTGGCTACCTATCCCATGCCTGTATCCAGCGCCGCCGCTGTCGTGCATAGTGTCCTGGGGGCATTGGGTCCTGACTTCCAAGATGTTGACCTCCCACCGGATGAGACACTCTTGGAAGCTACGACTTCTTGTTCATTATGATGAAGTTCGTTTCAAGGATAGTTTTTTCCTGTATCAACCTCGTTAAAAAATGAAACAGGCTACCGCGAGGATAGTTTTTTCCTGTATCAACCTCGTGACAAAAATGAAACAGGCCACCATTGAGGAGTTCTTCCTGTTTCAACCTCGTTAAAAAATGAACAACGAACCAAGGAGCATAGTTCATTCCCCTATGTCAAGCTCCTTAAAAAATGAACTTAGCGCAGTACATCGAGGATGGTTTCGATCGTGTGGCAACCTCGTTAAAAAATGAAACATGATTGGTCGGAGCATAGTTCATGATCTTATGTCAAGCTCCTTAAAAAATGAACAGTCCAGTCGAAGAAGAAGCAAAGCCCTGTTTGTGCATCAAACTTTGCTTCCGACTTGCTGGGCGAGAGGCCGTCCAATATACGGCCGAATGTCTTATCGAGCATAGTTCCTGATCTTGTGTCAAGCTTGTTAAACAATGAAACAAGTGTCGAGCATAGTTCTTCATCTTGTGTCAAGCTCGCTAAAATAATGAAACAAGGATCGAGGATAGTTTTCTTAATGTCTCAACCTCGTTAAAATAATGAAACAATGTATAGTCGAGGATAGTTCATAATCATTATGTCAACCTCGTTAAAACAATGAAACATGCGCTCATTCATTTGGAGCGCATACTTATTATGTCAACCTTCAAACCATTTTCAATGGATTGAAGCTTGGGGGGCATGTACCTCGGTTTGAGACACGATGCTGGGGGCATGCCAAAAAAAAAAATTTCCAAAGCATAGTTTGCATACGTGATTTTCATGTGTGTTTTCAAGCTTTTAAAAAAATAAAATATAATAAAACATTTGCGTATGTATACATTCCATTGGGTCGTTTTTTATGCACTAGATACATTAGCTCACATATGTGTCAAACAGTCACATAGCATATAAAACACAGCACCACGTGAAGAAAGATCCAGCTAGGAATAAACATAAGCATAAAATGTATGGATCGTATGTCATGCACTAGATACATTAGCTCACATATGTATCAAACTGTCGCATAACATATAAAAACATCATCACATGTAAAAGATCCATCCAAAAAATCGATATGTATATATATATGTATGCGTGTCAAAAAATATTTGCGCCCCGCGCATTACAAAAATGTTACTTATGGTCCGCTTTCAGCTCTTTTCCTGACCTTTTAAAGCAGAAAAGATCGCCGAGTTGTCCCTCTTGGCTCGTTAAACGGTTACTAAGGGGCGGTCGTTTTAAGTTCTTTT
>APFE030230466.1:0-23083 GCA_000404065.3 Pinus taeda
TTTTGAACTAAATTTGTCTATAGATTTTGAACCAACTTCCTTCAAAGAAGTCACTTCTCACGATGAATGGAAAGAAGTGATGAAAAAGGACTATGATGCCTTAATAAATAATGGCACTTGGAAGGGGTAAATTATGAGGATGATTTTTCTCCCACAGAAAAATGGAATACCATCCAGACACTCTTTGCCTTGGAAGCTCAGAACAATTGGAAAGTCCATCAAATGGATGTAGAAACTACTTTCTTGAATGGAGATTTGAAAGATAATGTTTTTGAGCCCTAGCCAGAAGGATTTTTTGTGAAGGGCCATGAACACACAGTATGCGAGCTTGTGAAATTTGTGTATGGCCTCAAGCAAGCACTGTGATCTTGGTATGAAAATTTAATTGAGCATCTTCTAAAACTCAACTTCAAACATTATGATCTTGATGATGCAACTTGCTTTGTCAAGAAAGTTGGAAAAATAGTTGTATATCTTGTTGTGTATGTAGATGATCCTTTGATGATAGGGAACAATGAGAACTTCATTGCATCCATAAAGAAGGAATTGAGGAAATTCTTTGAAATGACTGACTTGGGATATGTTCACTACTATCTTGGTATTGAAGTAACTCAACATCTGAAGCTTATATTCCTCTCTCATAAGAACTAAATTGGAGATATGTTGAACAAGTTTGGCATGGATGAGTGCAATCCTTTTGACTACTCAAATGGAATAGAACTTGAAGTTCACATCCATTGAAGGAAAAGAATTTGAGGATGAAACACAATATAGATAGCTTGTAAGAAGTCACAACTACCTAACTATTACCAGACCAAACATTTCATTTATTGTTGGAATCCTCTCTAGGTTTATGCAAAATCTTTGTGAGGGACATTGGTCTGTTGTAAAAAGAGTTCTAAGGTACTTAAAGGGAACTCAAGACTTTGGACTCAAGTATACAAAGGTGGGCAACTTCAACTGGATTGGATATTCTGATTCAGACTTCGATGGAAACAAAGAAACTGGAGTATCTACTTCAAGTTATTCTATGAGTCATGGATCAGGAGTTGTCTCCTAGAGATCACACAAACAATCAATTCCAACAGATTCCATAATAGAGGCAGAATATGTGGCAGCTGCTGAAAAAAAAAAAAAAAGGAAATTGTGTCACTCAAGAAAATTCTGGAAGATTTACGGGTGAAACAAGTGAATTCAACTCCACTCATGATTGAAAACACCTCTACAATAAAGTTGTTCAAGAACCCAAAGTTCCATGATCAAACAAATCACATCAATATAAAATACGATCTGATTCGGCACCTTGTTGAGGCCAAGCCAATCCATCTATGCCATTGTTTCCACTAATGAGAAGATTGCAGAAATCTTCACCAAAGCGCTTGGAAGAGAAAAGATCAAAAGGTTCAGAATGATGCTTCGACTCACCAACAACCCTTCATATTAAGTGGGGGAATTTTGACACCTAATAATTGGGATTGGGTGAATATATGTAAATAATGTAAATAGTAAATAATGGAGAATAAGAATATGAAGAGACACTGGGAAGTCAAGCCGAAGAGTCTCTCCCTCCTTGTATATATCCATGAGAAACCTTAATGCAAAGACACAATTCATTTGAGGAGTTACCTCCTTGCTTGACACTTTTCTTCCTTACTACTAGGACATAAACCTAAGGAAAAATTAAAATGGGAAGTTAATGGGATATTTATATGTTTCATACTATTCATACCAAATTTCACAAGTATTTTCTTCACATACTTTTGTTTTGAAAACCTAAAATTGCCATTTTTCTTATCTTTGTGTATTTCTATTTCCAAGATTTGTTATGTTGCTCCTAGATCCTTCATATCAAAGCTCTTAGCCATTTGATCCTTTAACCTTCTAATCCCATCCATGATTTTATTGTAACCAGTGTATGCAAACATATAAAACTAAGATAATGAATACATCCTTTGAGATTTTTAGGTAAAAACAATGGTCATACTAAGTTATAGTATAATTCTAGCTCATCATGAAGGAATCAAACTTCATGTACCATTGTTCGGGAGATTGCTTCAAGTTGCACAATGATTTCTTAAGCTTACAAACCAACCTTGTTTTGTGATGATGAAACAGTCCTTGTGTTCTTTGTATAAATTATCATGGATATTCCACTAGATAGCTCATCACAATAAATTTGATGAAATTATCTTAAAATTTTGAAATTTACACTAGGAGGGCTTATTTCTCTTTAGATTTTTTTTATTTATAAATTGTTGTTTTGTGTATGCATGCAAATTATAATTGTGCAAAAAATAGAGAAATCAAAACAAAACTCACAAAACACAATTGCCACAAGATATATCCTAAGAAACCCATTCAAGAGAAAACCCAAAGCAGAGCAACCTTAGATTAAAGGAGCAAAGCAATCTACAAGTAGTACAAGTACAAAGTACAAAGAACTAAGATTGTGGCTCATGGGACACTATAGTGTTCAAATAATCTCTATGTGCACTCTTGTTATACATCTCAGCCACTTTTTTCATCTGTGGAACAAAATGCACTTGAAAAGAATGGAACGCCTTTTCCTCCTAGTGGCTTGGTTATGACACAGCAATATGACCTACCAATGGCTAGATTTGGCTCCTTCAATTGTTAACTAGAGTTACAATATGGAATATTCTTATTCATCATGATCACATGGATAACACCTTTTCAATGAATAATGAGGGATGACATGGCATCCTCTTAAATTATGGTGATCAAAATAGAAAGGTCAACTTTTGAGTGACACACCTTTTGCGTACGGACTCTGATTGAGGCAATTATTGCACCGTTGAAATGTTTTTGTGTGTATAATATGAAATAAAAGTAACATATTAAAGAATGAAAAATTTACCCTAATAATTTACATTTAATGCCTTAAAATATTCCTCAAAGGTTTGAGACCCCAATCTGCCAAATTGGGTCCCGTTGGTAAAAATGGTCTCATTAGATGTTTCTTCCAATTTTTCCTCTCTAAAAAAAATCGACTCTGATAAAAATAATATAATGATCCAATTCAGATCATGTTTGTTCGATATGTATCTCCTAATCTAAATCTTCATGTAAAAAACATTGTTTTAACATCTAATTTCTCTAACTATAAATCAAGTAACGCCACCAACATCATCACAATACAAACAAATATAATCTCAAAAAATGGAAAAAATATTTCATTGAAATATATACCTTCCATTTGAGAGCACACCTTTGCAACCAAACTAACCTTATACATTTCAACTTTACCATCAACGCCTTTCTTAAATTTGTAGACCCGATTACACCAAACAATTTTTCTATATTTAGAAAGTTTTACGATGTCCCATATTTTATTTTTTTCTAAGGTATTCATCTCTTCTTCCATTTCCATATTCCATTTAACATTATCAATATTACCTATTATTTCTTGATAACAATAAGGTTCCCCATCATTAGTGATCAAAATAATAGATGAAATGAAATCAATATACCTTTCAGAAGGATTTATGTCTTGTGTATATCTTCTCAGTGTTGGTTTTAGAATTTCCATATTTTCCTAAATATATTCATCATCAAGAGCTTTTTTATCATTAGAAGCTTCTTCCTTCTTCTGAGTTTCCATGTATGTTTGAGTATCCATGATCCATACCTTGGGGGCTAAGACCTGGAAGGATTGAATGTAGAGAGAGAGTGGAGAGAAAGAACAAAATATCTATTGAAATTATTCTAAAAAAAATCCATTGATAAAAAAATGCGCACACTGAATACATCATAATGTATGAAAATAAAGATAACTCTTTATTAAATGAGGAAAACCTTTTAAAATACATCATGGTGGATGAATCTCTCCTTTTGAAAGGTTATATCTATTATTTATAGTATTTTCAGTGCCTTGTTATGTTACATCATGCAATACCATGAGTGGATACAACTTTCCATTTGGATCAATTCCCCCACTTTAGGAAGAAATGATCCCCATTATATCAAGTTATATCCTTATAAACTTCTATCAAATATGAGAAAATGAAGAGACTGGTCTTGTGCGGTTAACCCCTAGTCATGGCTTTAGGGATTGCCCAAAACCAAGTGTTGTTGAAGACAAGGGTTTTTTGTGGTTAACCCATATCTATGGGTTTGTGGATGCCCTATAACCAAATGTGCCTTGTGCCCTGTTATAGATCTGCGATCATCCACATTTTCTACCCAATCTAAATCTGCAAATCCTACCAATCTAACATCAGAAGAGTCAGTGTAAATAATTCCATAATCTACATTACCTTGTAGATACCTCAAAACATTCTTCGCTGCATTCCAATTGCTTTCATGTGGCTTAGACATAAATTGGCATAACACACTGACTACATAAACCAAATCAGGTAGAGTGGTGGTTAGGTAGATCAGACTCCCAACCAGCTGTCTGTAAAGTGTTGCATCTACCGCTTTTGAGCCATCATCACACTGCAATTTGATGTTCTGTTGTAATGGTACCGATGTCAACTTACATTGATCCATTCTAAACTTTTCTAATAGGCATTTGACATACTTTGCTTGAGACATAAATGTTTGACCTGAATCTCTCTAGATCTCGAGACCTAAATAGTATCTGAGTTCACCGAGATGCTTCATCTCAAACATCTATTACATCTGTTGCTTGATTTCATCAATTAGATATGTAGCATCACCTGTAATTATCAAATCATCTACATATAATGAAACCAGCACTACACACCCTTGTTCATCTATCATGGTGTAAAGATTAGGGTCATTATTACTTCTATTATAGCCATCTTGCAGAAAAAATGAATCAATTTTCTCATACCATGACCCGGGAGCTTATTTTAGACCATAAAGTGCTTTCTTCAACCTACAGACTAAATATTCTTTTCCTTTCTGGACAAACCCTTCTGGTTGCTCTAGAGAAACCTCTTCTTTTAGTTATCCATTCAAAAATGTAGACTTTACATCTAGTTGGTGCATCATCCAATGTTTCTTAGTAGCTAAAGCGATTAACATTCTGATGGTGTTCAATTAGATACAGGGGCAAAGGTTTCTTCATAATCTATCCCTTCTTTTTGTTTGTACACCTTTGCAACCAACCTAGCTTTTAGTTTTTCTATAGTTCCATCTGCATTAATTTCCAATTTATATAGCCATTTGCAACGTATGACTTGTTTTCCTCTAGGAAGTTCAACCCATTCCCAAGTGTTATTTCTTATTATTGCATTATATTCCTGTTCCATGGTTGTTTTCCATTCACTACTTTCATTTTCTTCTTTATAACTAGACAATTCAACCATATTCATCATACTAGTTATAAAATCATTTTCCTTATATCTTGCAGGCAATTGAGCTTTCCTACCTAATCTTCTGAGTGGTGGGGTGGTGGTTTCAAACCTTATTTGATCATCATATACTTTTTCTTCCTGTTGCTGCTATTGTTGTTATTGTTGTTGCTGCTGTTGCTATCGTTGTTCATCCTTTGCCTTTGTTTGCTACTGACCCTAACTGTTCTCTCCTTCTTCTTCATCCACAAATTACAGAATGTCCCATTCCTCATAGTGCTCATCAGGTTCTTCATGATCCTGCTCATGGAATTTAACATCTCTACTAACAAAAATCTTGTGAGTAGAGGGATTAAATAATCATTATGCTTTATATAATGAACAATACCCTATAAAAATACATGTTATGGCTTTTTAACCTAATTTTCTTCTATCTTCCTTTGGAATGTGGGCAAATGCTTTTGATCCAAATATCCTTAAGTGTTTTACTGCAGGCTTATATCCATATAATGCTTCATAAGGATTTTTAGACTCAAGACTTCTTGTAGGACTCTTATTTTTCAAATAAACTGCAGTATTCACTGCTTCAGCTCAAAAACCATTTGAAAGATTCTTACCTTTCAGCATACTTCTAACACATTCCACCAGAGTTACGTTCTTCCTTTCTGTTACTCCATTCTTCTATGGAGTATGGGGTACTGTGAACTACTGCAAAATTCCATGATCTTTACAGTATCTGGTAAACTCATCCTTCCTGTATTCTCCCCCTTGATTAGAATGGAGAATTTTTATCTGTTTCCCTATTTGTCTTTCAATCATATTTTTAAATTGCTTAAAGTATTCGAATGTATGACTCTTCTTACTTAAAAAATACATCCAAGAAGACATTGTACAATCATCAATAAACAGTAGGAAATATAGTGCACCTCCTCATGATTTTGTCTGCATAGGTCCACAAAGGTCTATGTGCATTAAGTCTAGTATATCCCTTTGTTTCTTTTCTACTCTAACAGGGAACTCTTCTCTATGCATTTTTCCTAAAGCATAGGAATCACAATCATTATGTACTTGTTTTAGCATAGGAAAATCTCTTACCATTTCCTTCCTTTGTAGGAACAACAAATCATTGTAGCTGATGTGGCCAAATCTCTGATGCCAAAGCTCTTTTGTAGTCAGGCTCACTGTTGTCAATGCTCGAACTGGTGCAGGCCTCACATCCAACTTGTACAGTCCTCCTGTTTGGATTCCTGTAGAAATTGTTTTCATTCCATCTAGTAGATCTTTAATGTTGCAGTTGGATTTTAAAAATTCAACTTTCAAATCTTGATCTGTAATCATAGATACAAAAATCAAGTTCTTTGTTATTCCAGGCACATACATTACATTATAAATTTGTTTGATATTACCATTAGGTAGGATGACAGAAACTTTCCCACACCCATTGATTTGATGACTTCTGTCATCACCTAGGTAAATCTGAGCGCCTTCGTTGATTTCTTTAAAATCTTCAAGCCAATGCTTATTCCGTGTCATGTGTATTGACGCTCCCGAATCTACATACTAGATGTTTGCATCAACCTTTTCATCACGATCTGCCATGAACAATCTTAAACTCTGCACCTGATCACCATTCGCGAGATGACCTGCATGTCTTTTTGGCTTCTATTGTTCTTCATGATATTTATTTTTCCTACATTCCTTAGCAATATGACCCAATTTTCTGCAATAAAACATTTAGTTTCAGAGTATTTTTTATTCGGATGCATATGTTAGGTCTGATTTGGTTGTTTCTGTGAACTTGCTCCATTTTTTTATTGTGGACTTACTTTCCCTTTGAAGTTCTTCTTCGCCATTAAAGCGAGATCGGCACTCTAGGGCTTCAGAGTCGATCTCCTCTCTTCTTCCTGCATCATTGTACCTATCAGCTCTTCAAAAGGAGGGATCTTCTCTTTGGTATTTATCTCAGTGATGAACATTTCATAATCATCAGTGACACCATTCATTGTAATGGTCACAAGATCTGTATCATCGACTGTATGACCAATGTCTGCTAATTTGTTCTTCAGATCCTTGATCCTTGCTACAAATGAAGCGATTGTCTCATTCTCCTCCATCTTCAGGGACAGGATCTTACTCTTGAGAAACATAAGACGATTTGAATTCCTAATCTCATACAACTCCTTCAAGATTCCCCATATCTCATTAGTTGACTTACATTCTCTGACGTGCGATATAATGCAGTCTTTCACTAACATCTTTAACATTTTCCTTGCTTTACTTTTTCATTTCTCCCAATATGGGATCATTTCTAATCTAGCCGCGGGCTTTGGCTCATCCCCATTCACAATTTTCCAAGCACTCTGCGCTTCTAGTAGAGTCTGCATCTTAAAATTCCAATTTGCATAATTGGAACCATCGAGCTTATTATGCTCGTTCATGCATGCTTCAAAAATATTGTTATTCATCTTGGCGATTTAGAAAAAAAAAATCGACAGGTAAAAGATGTTAAATTTACCCCAGATCTGTGACAGAGATAGATCAATGATCTTCAATATCGTTTGATCTCGCAGCGCACGCGCAGATCACGGTGGCTTCCTTCTCACCCTCCAGACAACCTTCTGTTGTCAGCTACAACCTTATTCTTGGCTTCTCCTCACAACTTCTCTTACAGCGACAACCTTGTTCTTGGCTTCCCCTCGTAGCTGCAGCGTTGTTCTTGGCTTTCCTCGATCGTCACAAAAGTCCTTGTCTTTTCTATGACGTCATCACAGGTGTACACGTCTCTCCTGCGACAAAGCGCAACAAAAAATTTACGCGAAGTGCTACAGTGCCCTTGTCAAAGAGGTACACTCATAACCAGCAACGATTTCAGAATCGTCGTTGTTATATGCCTCACAACTGCGATGATCTCCGTTTAAATAACCACACACCAACCAGCATATAGGTTCCTTAGCCTTGACGCTCTGATACCATGATAAAAATGGCAATGTTTGTATTAAAATAAAACCCACTGGTCAGCTCTATGAAAGAGAGTCTGAACTAGGAGAGTCTAGCTCTGCAGAACGCTCTACATTGTTCATCCACATTACACATTAAATAGGAAACATAGTTTTAGGGAAGTTAGAACAACATCCTAAGAAATAGAAACTAATTCCTATCCTAAGGTTACGTGAACCAACTCTCAATTTTCTAGGATATTCTCCATTATCTTCAACACTGAAAGATCCAGCTCTCTCAACTTGTTCGGTTCCGACAGTTCCACGGGTATTTCACCAATGAGGGCATTGTCTTGCAAACACATTGTCTCTAGATTTTTGAGACCACCAATCTTAAGAGGAATTGAACCGTTAAGACCACAACCATCCATATGAAGATGGACAAGCTTGATCAAATTCCCTATCTCTTGAGGAATCACTCCATTGAATCTATTGGAGTCATTCTCTTTATAACCGAAGTTTCCCGGATAAAGCATTTCAATTTCCCTAAATTGCCAAGCTCTCAAGGTATTCTTCTGCTCAAATAATTTGTCGACAATGAAAGATATTCTAGATTTTTCAGCTTCCCATACTCCTTGGGAATGCTGCCGGAGAAGATATTATATGACAAATCAAGATGTTCGAGCTTAATGAGAGAGCTCAAATCCAATGGTAGTGCCCCTGACAAAGAGTTGTAAGAGTTGAGGGCATTATTGGAGACGTTTAGAAAATGGAGGGCTGACAAGTCTGTGACCTGATTGGGAAATGAGCCAAAAATATTCATGTCGGGGAGATGTAGAGCCACTACACAATCTATGAGGTGATCACAATGGATGCCAATACATGAGCAATGGGTGGTGTTGTTGGACGGTGTCCAGGTATCTAACATAATATAAGCATCACCCATGGTTGCTTTCATTGAAAGCAACACTCTCCTATCTCCAAATAATGATGAGTTGGAGATGGCTGATGATCGGTATAGAAACAAGGCAATGAGGAAAGCAAAGATCTGCATGGCAAATTGTGGCAGAGTCACAGTGTCACTGAAAGCAGAGTCGAGGATGGAAGCAGAGTAAGAAAATCAGGCACGTCGACTTCTCCTGTGTATCATAGAATCAAAATGTTTAATATGCAAAGCACTGGACCTTAATATTGGAAAAAGGACGTATTTTTTGCAAAAGGAAAAAGAAAAAATGACAAGTTTGGTCTACTTCAGTCTTTTCACGATGTAAATAGCTTCACCGATAATGTGAGCGGTATGCACTGTTTGCGATTCATTCGCTAATTGATTCACGAGTCTTTCTCCATTGGAAGTTCGGATGTTTACATTGTCAAATAAAAGTCAAAAGCAAGTATTTAGTTTCAAACTATTAGCGTGATTTAAAAATGGGGTAAATTGGTCTCGGATTTTTAATTTTTTTTGAGATTTTGGTAATTTTTTTTGAATCTTTAGGTATAAATTTCAAACTTTAAAATTTTAGGTGTTTTTAGGGCTTTTAATGGTGCTAAATCTATTTCCACTATCAAAAATAAAGATCCAAACATACCTATCATAAAGTACAATTGTCAAACTTCAAAAGTTTGAGTGCCCGATTTTTTATGGTGCTAAATCCATTTTCACCATCAAAAACAAGATTCAACGACCCTTGCCATTGATTTTTTAAGGAACCAATTTACTGTATCGTTACAACTTCATTAAAATTTAATGCCCTCGAGAATGGGAACATGTAATTTCAAAGTATTTTGCCCACTGTTTTGAGCATGTTGTTTTTCTATGAAAATTGGAATATTTAAGTTAAACTATGTACGATAAAGGGTGCACCCTTTTTTGGTCCATTAAAAATAAAATTAACAGAAGATATATAAGATTATTTAATTTTTAGTATTAGAAATAAATAGTTTATTTTCTTTAATTATTTAATTTTCAGTATTAGAAATATCTTTAGAAGTTAAGACATGTTATAATTAATTATATCCTAAACATTTTCAGGAAGAAATCACATTGGAAGATTTAGGTCGACAGCCTGTGTGGTTCATCATCAAGACAAGATGAAGAGTCATATCATAATGGCAATTTAAATAGGGAAATAAAACTTAACGAGCCTGTGTGGTTCATCTTCAATACAAGATGAAGAATCAAATCATAACAACAATTTAAATAGGGAAATAAAACCTTTTAATGGCTATAAAATGACTAAATTTATTTTGGTTACAATTTAATAGAATTAACTACAAGAATCTCTATTAGGTTTATTTTCAAACAATTTAAAATAGTATCCAATCTTGATACATAATTTTAAAAATTTGTAATGTTAATTGTATTTTAAAAAATTAAATTTTTATGTTATAATAATTAAATTTTTTATTTAATAGAATACTATTAAATTTTAATATTTTAATATTAATTATATTTTTTTAAAAAATAATATATTGTTTTTTTATATCATTTAATTTTTATTTAAATATAGCCAATTAAATTTTATTAAAGATAAATTCAAGCAAACAAAAATCAATTTTATATATATATAATTGTTGGTATTATTGAGCATAGACAAAACTAAATGAAAAAAAGAGTGTTATAAATCTAACATAGATTATTTAGGAAATATGAGTTTATGTAGTAAAACCCTAATACAGAAGAAAAGCAAGTTTACAACGAACTTCATTTTCTCAAGCTACATATATATCAAAGTTAGAACCATGATATTCATCATACAAACTATCACTTATTTTGTAAACCAACAACATTATACAAATCACCAAAAATTTACATGAATTGAATTTTGGTTTTTACAATATATTAATTTTATTCATTGTTTTCACAAATTGTAAAAATGTCCACCTTAACAACAATTACCTTATACCTTTCCCATGCCCATTTTCACCTCATCTATAACCTAAGAGAAGTTAAGCACTACCATAGCTTCTCTAACATTACTAGTTTCATAAACATGTTTGCACAATTTTCTTGATTGTGGACATTTTTATGATCTACTCCATCTCCATCTATAACATTTCTCAGTAGTTCATATCAATATACTTAATCTTATTATGATAAGCTATATTGGTTTTGAAATGGATATCACTTCGACTATCACAGAATACAGTCACACCATCCTTCGTTCTTCCAAGCTCACTCAAAATACCCTTTAACCAAGTTTTCTCCTTGTAGGAATGTGACATAGTGATATATCCTGCCTCAATAGTAGATAAAACAACTATTTCTAAAATTTTTGACATCCAACTAATAGATCCTCCTACAAGAGTAAAAAGAAAACCTAAAGTAGATTACCCCTATCCAAATCACCTGCAAAATATGAACCAACATAACCACAAACAAAATTACTACAATCATTAAAGGTTATGCAATAATCACTTGTGCCTCCAACATACCAAAGCACCCATTTCTCTACATTTCAATGCTTCCTTCTTAGATCACATGCATTAAACTTCCTATTACATTAGCATATGGTACATAATACATATACCCCTTTTCTTCCTCACTATTATTATGAAAGTTATTAGGAAAGCTTAAAATGGGAAGCTAAAGAGATATTTACAAGTTTCATACTATTCATACCAAATTTAACAAGTATTTGCTTAACATACTTGTGTTTTGAACACCCAATATTACCATTTTTCTTGTCTCTTTGTATTTCTATGCACAAGATTTGTTTTCTTGCTCCTAGATCCTTCATATCAAAGGTCATAATGATTTCAATCTTTGTCTGATTGATCTCATGAATGTTTTTCTTGCAACAAGAATATATCAACATATAACACTAAGATAATGTACCATTCAAGATTTTGAGATGAATACAATGGTCATATTCACTTATAGCATAATTCTAGCTCATTATGAATGAATAAAACTTCTTGTACCATTGCTTGTAGATTGCTTCAAGATACACAATGATATCTTAAGATTTCAAACTAACCTTCTTTCACAATTTTTAAAAAATCCTCATGGTTGTTAAATCTATATATCCTCATCCAAACCTTCATGTAACAATGTTGTTTTAACATACAATTGTTATAACTGTAAATCAACTAAAGCCTCTAGTGTCATTACAAGACGAACATATACAACCTTAACAATTGAGGAAAACATTTCATTGAAATCTATTGCTTCCATTTGAGAGCACCCTTTTGAAACCAACCCATCTCTATACCTTTTAACTTTATCGTCAATGATTTTCTTCAATTTGTAGACAAACTTACACCCAGCGATTCTTTTATCTTTACAAAGTTCTACCAAATCCTAAGTTTTGTTTGTCACTAAGGTATCCATCTCTTTTTCCATTTCCATTTTCCAATTAATTTTAACCGTACCATCCATTAATTCTTGAAAACAAGAAGGTTCCCTATTATTAATGATCAAAGCATTAGATAAATAAGATCAATATACCTTTCAGGGGGATCTTTGTCGTATGTATATATTCTCATTGTTGGTTGTAGAATTTCACAATTTCCTAAATACCTTTTGCATTAAGAGCTTCTTTATCATTATAAGCTTCTTCCTTCTTTTAAGTTTCTATAAATGGTTGAGTCTCCAAAAACAATTATTGATTTAGTGGCATTTGAATAAGATCAATATACCTTTCAGGAGGATCTTTTTCGTATGTATATATTCTCATTGTTGGTTGTAGAATTTCTACAATTTCCTAAATACCTTTTGCATTAAGAGCTTATTTATCATTATAAGATTCTTCTTTCTTTTAAGTTTCTATAAATGGTTGAATCTCCAAAAACAATTATTGATTTAGTGGCATTTGTTTCTGTTTCAAATCAACTTTTACAACATCTAATTTAATGGTGGGTAGTTCATCAAATATTATATTTCTGCTAATGAGGAATTGGGGACATTATGATCTTATAATAATACCCCTTAGCTACATCATCATAACCAACAAAGACATATTTCTTTGATATGAGGTCTAACTTAAAAATTTTATTTTTAGGAGTAAGAGCATAAGCAAGTCATAACTGAAAATTTTTAAATTTGAATAATCACAAGGATTACCCATACATTCCTCTTTGAGGATTTCGTAATCTTTTGCAACTAATAATAGTCAATTTACAAGATAAAAAACAATAGTGATCATTTCTTCACACAACTCTTACTACAAATAGGCATTTCTAACCATGTTCCTTGCTCCTTTTAAAAGAGTCTTGTTCATTCATTTTGCTACACCATTTTTCTAGGGAGTGTTCAAATTGATTGTGTGCCTTTCAATCCCAATTTCTTGGAAATGTTTTTCAAATTTAAAAGATGTGAACCCAATTTTTTTATCCATTCTTAAAAAAATTGATTGTCCTAATTGGTCTTTCTTCTACAATAACTCTAAATTGTTTAAAAGTGTTAAAAAAATTAGGTTTTCCTTTCAAGACATAGAGCCACACGTTTCTAGAGAAATAATTTATATATGTTACTAAATATGATGATCCTCTAAAATAAATTGTAGTGGATGACCCCCAAACATCTGAATGAATATAATCAAGAATACCTTTACCAATATAATTTCCATCTTTAAACTTCTATCTACATGGTTTTCCAAATATACAATGTTTGTGAAATTCAAATTCAAATACTTTAAATTTGGAATTATTATGCCCTCAACCACTAATTCCATAAACACATGAATTCATTCACTTCCTCAATACCACAAGTACTTCATTAATTTAAGTACTTCCTTCTAGCTTGTAAATGTGTCCTATATTTATAGCCTTCATAACCACCAAATCACCCTTAGGCACCTTTAGTGATCCACCTGGACCTGTAAATTGTTAACCTCCAAAATCCATATATCTCAAAAACTCAAATTATTCTTTAGTTCAACAACATGTCTAACCATTGTCAATATCCTTATAAAACCATTAAACATTTTAGTTTTGATGCTTCCAATCCCAACAACCTTACAAGAATTGTTACTTCCCATAATACCACTAACAACTTGATATGAAGTAGACAAACCTATATGTCGACACATGTGATGAGAAATAATAGATTGTAAAAATCATTCTTCATACTATTGAAGGGTGTTACATATAGACCAAACTTCCCCAAACATACCTAAACTTGATTCAACTAGATTTTCCGCCTTTTTGGATTCTTCCTTGGAACCACCTCGTCCAACAATATTTCTTGAGATGCTATGACTTGTTACGGTACCAAAATTGGAGATTACTCTTCTTTCTTTTTTACATTGATCTAGATGTCTCAATGTCTCTCCTTTTTATTTAAACCAACCTTTAGCCACAATTACATCTAGTTTGGAGGCTTCAATACAAGATTTCCTCCACAGCTCCTCAGAAAAAACTCCCCCCACAACATAATCATAGTCAAGAGCATCAATTGCACTATGTACTACAACTAATAGAAGTAACTAAATGATTTGATGGTTCAGGAAATGAAGATGATAATGTAATTTTCTTATATTTGTCATCAAATTTAACACCCATATTAGTCAATTGACATATAAGAATATTAAATACATTTAAATGATTTGCAATTTTTGTAGCTTCTTTCATTTTCACATTGCATAGTTGCCTCTTCAAGTGTTTTTCAAAGAATTCGTCATATAAATTCTTTCCATCATGCTCCATAAGCCTCATGATGTTACTTCTCTGAAAATAATAAACATGAATCACTTGCAACACAAAACTCAATGGTGCAGATAACTCTTGCATCTAGATTTTCCATTCTTCATCGATCATATTTGTAGGTTTTTTTTCTCTTTCCGTCTATAATGACTTATATAGTCCTTGCTAAACTAAATAATATCACATCTTGAGCTTCCTAATTCAATTTATTTTTACCATTAAACTTATCCATCTCAAACTTGACATTCATCATATTTTTCATTAATCTCTATGTAGGGGCTCTCCATATATTTCTATTTGTGTGCATGTGTGTCTTCACTAAAAAATGACTCTAGAATATTTTTTTTAATATATATACTTCACTACAAAATTCCATTACCAATTTTATATCAAATTTCTATGTGTATTTTATTCCTTTGTGATGATGTTTAGGGCCTTTTATGGCTCCACAAGATATTATTATGCACAAACTTCCCTCCTATTGAAACATGGACATACCTAAAGTACACCTCCATGGGACTTTTCTTTGCATAGCCAAGTTTTCATTGTCGTAGTCGATAACCCATGTATCCTACTTTAACCAACATGTTTAACCTCAAAGCAAGAAAAAGTCCCAATAATCTCATGGATCCAACTCTCTCCCGATTGTGGTTAAGTTATGTGTAATCTTACAAATACCCATAACTTGGTTCTTTTTCTTTTTTTTCATAGAAATGGTTGTGGCTCCTTCACTACATAAAATTCAAACTATAATGGGTGTCCACACACCAAATGCATTGTTGCTCGATGATTATGGTTTGATGCTTGATGGATCATTTCTTGGCATCATTAATTTCGCTACAAAATGAAAATTTTCACCCTTGAAGTAGTATTAGGGCTCATATCTACATTGTGCAGATTTTGAGCACTACTACAAACTAGAAGGTTGTGCCTCTGATTAGATTCCACCAGAAATTAACCCTTCACCTTAGATTTGATACCACTTGTCGGCATTATCGATCCCAAACAAAAATAAATGAAGTAAAATTAATGCAATAATGATAACATCGATCACTCAGAGAACACATATTTACTTCATAAAACCCTAACGTTGTGTCAATAATTTATAAACACATAACATATAATATAAGCCATGCCCCTCTGGGGGTCCACCATTTACCCATGACGCACAACTATATCATAGATCAGAACACACACACACACTTAAAATGTGTGCACAAAATATATGTATTATAAAACCCAAAATGGGGATCACCATGCCTTCGCACATCAAGGTCGAATATTTTAAACCATATTTTCTATATGTAAATTACATGTGAACCTCCACTTTGGCACCGCTGTCATGCGCTCCAGGTCCACCACATATCTACAATGCAAACCAAAAGTATATAGTATATTATATATATATAATATATATGATATATATATATATATATATATAGACACACTGCTGATGCCTTACACCCAAATAATTAAAACATTCATAAAACAATAGTAAAAAAATAATATGAGGGTCTGGGCCCTACACATACCCACACATGATGTCATTTAGGATAATCCACATTTAAATTAACACAAACACCTCCACTTACTAAAATACATCACCAATACCATGTTTTCCATCCATTTTTCTTCGTTTTTCACCTCCACATGACCACTAAAATATTGGGAAAAAACTATGATGCCAGCTAAGCCGACAATACCCACAGTATGCATATAAAATGGATAATCTCATTCATCCCAAGAATTTCAATCTTTGTTCCTAGTCAAATTAAAACATAAATTAAGGTTTAAGGCCCCTTAATAAAATATCATGCGGAACTGTTTCAAAGACTATTCAATAGTCTAAACGTTAATTAACCTCTCCATCAGGATTTATACTTCACCTTCATTAAACTTTAATTAATCCTTAACCCTTATTACTTAAACCTCTGGTTAATTCTTAACATTCGATCGTTTAACCACCCCATGGTTAAACTTTGGTTTAACCCGATTTAACCCAAAATACATTTATCTGCTTTATTTCTATTATAACCTTATACACATAAACTTACCTTTTCACCTTTCCTCAGCCTTTTCACATTTATCGATGCTTACCTTATTTGGGTTCACTCTCCACCGTTGATTTCACTCCATAGGATCAATGGTTGTCGCGTGATCTCCATCCATCCTCCTAACCCAAAGAAGTTTAAACTCATGTTGATAAACTTTCGGGTCCACTCTTTCCCAAGCCTTTCGGCTTCAATCTCCACTGTCGATCTTACCTTTAATCCAACGGTTGATGTCTACCCCGATCAACAGAGCTACTCAGTGATCCTACGTCATAAATCAAAACCCATTTGATCCGACGGTCCACAACGATATCGCATGGAATCTTTCTCGACGTTTACCCTCCCTTACGGAGACGATAAGGATTATAAATCCTTAGTGTATAAATGTTCGGGTTCGTTCTGAGATTAATGTGTAATCACCTTATGACCCGATATCCATTGGATATATGAGGTCATCAAATCTACGACCTGCGGATCTTCAACTAGCACACCGATTACCAAACAGCTTAGTCCCGCAGTTGAATGTGACATAAGCGTTTGAAGATGAGATCGACAGCTAGGATTTAGGCGGAACTTCAGCCACGATCAAAACCTTCGAACACTCCTATCCCTCACAATTGTTGTCACCATCAATCTAATGGATCTGTCAATCTAACGATCCGGATATATTCCTCCACCATTTTCTTCTAACATTAATGTCTGTCGATATCAAGGATCCGAAAGTTCTCGTTCATTGTTACTTCATTCCTTTGACCTTTACATTGTTTCTCAAAGTTATCTGTGGTTTCAGGTTTACTTTGGGTTTCTGTTTTTTAAATGCCCTGCATCACAACTTCCTGCTGAGCTTACCTCCGAATGCTCTTTATGCTCCGTTCACCTCACTGTAAACTTAAAGGCTTCCTCCTGTATTGTTGGTATGTGTAAAGCCATAACACCTCTCTGTTACTCTTCTCTTTATTTTGCCTTTAGATTCTGCATCTACAACCTATGTTACGCATAATAGCTCAAGATCATACACAATCTATATCTCAATTACACCATACACACATAAACTCGGAATCGAGTTGTCTGTATTAATAAACAGGTATTTACACATGAATTCTCTACTTTGTCTTATCCTCTGTATCAGTGGCCTCTACTTTCCTACCTTCTGTAGGCTTACAATCAAACCTTTAACTATCTAACTTGACTAACTAGATAACCCCTGACTATGCCTTTTAGGCTTACATTTATACAAAAGGATACAACCAATTCCTAGTTTAGATCCATAAACTTCTCGACAAAACCCTAAATCTCTTCCTCACCTCTAAGGATCCTCTCTAATCCACAAAATCATGAACTAGCTCCTAGTCTAATATTTACAATTAATTCTTAAATCTCTCAACTACCTTGATTCTCTCATGTTCTCCTACGTTCGAGAACATTTACAAATATGCCTCACAATACTTAATTAAATCCCTATTCTAGCTTCTATCACTCAAAACCTTAACAATTACATTAATTCAACACTTAGGAAACCAACTTCCTTAAAACACAAGACCCCCATATGTCTACTAAAATACAATGATTCTTCTGAGTTGAATGCTCCTGCATCAGACTCCCAAAGTAGAAAACATTCATGATCTCCTGATCATGTGTATTCATATGTTGGCAGAAAACATCTAGGGTCTCAAACTTTAGTTTGTAGTTGTTTGAATGTTCTGCACCTTTGCTACTGTTGTATATCCGTTGTCTTCTGTTTCATCTTCCTCTCCTTGTCAATCAGGTTCAAGTTCTGATTGATCATCCTTCCTGCTATCATTCTTCTCCATATGCGTTGTTTCATCATCAACCTCCATAATTCTTCAATCTCCATTTCCAACACATCTTTGGACTGGTCCATATTCTGCCACTTATTGTTACCTCTTTCTCTTTGTTTCAGGTCTCTGTTGTTTTTCACTAACTCTTCAACCTTTTGTTCTTCTCTTTGAAGTTGTCGAATTCTAGCACTTACTCTTTTTCCTACACTTACTTTTTCTTTGTTTATTTTTACTTCCTCCCTTTCATCCTTACCCTCTTTCATGATTATCTCTTTATGTATTGAATCCTGATTTTCCAGAAATTGAACATCTTTGTTCCATGGATTAAATACTTCCACAAAATCTTCCTCTTTCATTTTTATTTGGCTACTTATCTCTGCCAAATTTTCTCCGGAATCTACAACTAACCCTACACTCACCAAACAATTATTAAAATAAAAATCATAATCCTTCTGTGCCTTTTCTTCCTTTGGCAATGCATCAGTATGCTGCTCTGATTTCTCCTCCTCTATCAGCACATTAGTATGTTGACTCAACTTCTCTAAAGAATTTGTTAAAGAATTCTCTAAAATACTCTCAAGACTATCAGTTAGCCTCTCCTCCATACCATATGTTTTAATGATGTATTCTTGTCCTTGTCCACTGTATTGAACTTCTTCATTCTCATTCAACTCTAATTTTACAACCTGAACACTTACATTTTTGTTTTCTATCCTTTTCTCCAAAAGACTTAACTCATGCCATAAATTTTCCATCTCACTTGGAATTTCTCCTAAAATCTATGTATTATCCCCACTATCTTCTTCTTTATCACAAGTATAACTTCTTGTTGACACTACTTCTTCATTCTTGATTAGAATAAAATTATGATCCTCCATCATTGTGATAGTTTTAGATGTCTATCCATCACTCTCCCTTTGGCCATTTAAGAAAATCAATTCCTCTTTGTCCTCATTAATAGAAATTCCCTATCATAAGACATAATTGTCTCATCTCTACTGAAGATATTTCTTCCACTAAGCAAGGAATTTATGAACTCCTTCTACTGTAATAACTCAACTTGATCTTCATTTGAAAGACAATCATCATCATACTTTGCTTGGCACATTTCAGCTTCATTCAAGACAATTCCATAAGATGGTTTGTCTTCTGCAATACTTGCATTCACACACAACTTGTCAATTGTAAAACCACAAGACCTCATGATCTCATTTGATGATTCAATCACCAAGTCCTCTTACTGTTCCAAGTCCTTTACATGACACAGAAATATTTCAATGGTTTTCTCTTCAATCTCGTCAAGTCCTTCACTTGATTGCTCGATTTCCTTCTCTACTTCTTCTTTCAGAACAAAATTTAGATTCTGCTTGTCTTCTTCCTTTATGTCAATATCAGCAAATTGTCCTTCTTCACATGTTTCACCTGAAAACATACACAAATTTTCAGATTCAAAATCATGTGACCCTTTGGTCTCACTTGAAGTTTCAGTCTTCAAGTCTTCATCTTCACCCAAAACTTCACCCTGTTCTACTTCACAAATGGACACTTCCATTTCCAACTCATCTTCTCTGAGTCTTCCCATCAGCCACTTTACTTGCTTCTATTGTGGCCTTCTCTGTAACTTATGCCACTTCACTGACTTTTTCTTCAAGACCCAGCCTAGTATTTGGCTTTCCTCAAGTATCATCATTAATACATTGAGTTGTTCTTTCATCTCAACCATCTCTTTGTCAATTTCCTCTTGACTCATTCTCTTACCATTTTCCTTGGCATTTTCTTTATTCACTTTTCTTCTGTTGTGGTCTTCCTCAAAACCTCTGCTATGACTATCAGTAGTCATTTTCTCCTTCTCTATCTTCATGAGATCCTTACTCACTTACTATGAGCTGCATTAAAGCCTCTGCAACAACAAGTCCTCCCTTCTGCCACTTACCTCACCAAGCTTTCCTCTGTCTCTGGAACCTCTTTTGAGAACTTCTCTCTACTCCTTCTAAGCTTCAACTCATCTGCATATTCTAACAACACAACTATCCTCATGTATTTCAATCACAATGAAATACTTGGTTTTGACCACCTCTTCTTTCACTTAGAAATTCTTATCGGCTTCCTTTATTACTTAGCAATTCTACCCACATCCTCTGTGGAATTGCCTTTGTGAGCTACAACAATACCTCTACAGTAACAAGTCTCCTTCTTGCTACATATGCCTCACTAATCTTCTCTCCTCTAAGCTCAGTCTGTTAGCATTTCTCTAGTTCTTTCCTGTGGAACCAATTGAGCACTCCTTGCTCTAGATTGCTGCAATCTTCTCACCTTCTTTTGCTATTACCTGTGCATCAATATAAAAACCACACACTCTCCAATATTCAAATCAGATTAAAACAAAACATATCATCTCACCTTCAAGACCTCTGCATGATCTTGTTCTACCATTCACCAACACTTTGAATGGATTGTCCTATGTTCCCTTGCATCTACAAATTCTCCCAATATTCTGGTATACTTTATCTCTGTGTGCCTGTTGGTTGTCAAATTAAAATCTGATCACTTCTTGCCTGCATACACATCTTAAAACATAACTTTGTTCTAAATTCTTTTCAAATAATTTTTCACAAAGAATTTCTTTCTGCTATTCTGATACCAAATGTTTCAACCACAATTCTGCTCTGATACCAAAATGATGTCGGCTAAGCCGACAATACCCATAGTATGCATATAAAATGCATAAGCGCATTCATCCCAGGAATTTCAATCTCCTTGCCTAGTCAAATTAAAACATAAATTAAGGTTTAAGGCCCCTAAATAAAATCTCATGCGGAAATGTCTCAAAGACTATTCAATAGTCTAAACCTTAATTAACCTCTCCATCGAGATGTTATACTCCACCTTCATTAAACTTTAATTAATCCTTAACCCTTATTACTTAACCCTCTCGTTAATTCTTAACATTCACTCATCTAACCATCCCATGGTTAAACTTTGGTTTAACCCAATTTAACCCAAAATACATTTATCCACTTTATTTATATTGTAACCTTTGTATAATAGAAATACACATAAAACACACGTAAACTTACCTTTTCACCTTTCCTCGGCCTTTGCACATTTAATGATGCTTACATTTATCGGGTTCACTCTCCACCGTTGATTTCACTCCATAGGATCAATGACTACCGCGTGATCTCCATCCATCCTCCATAAGCAAATAAATTTAAACTCATGTTGATCAACTTTCAGGTCCGCTCTTTCCCAAGCCTTATCTGCTTCAATCTCAAATGTCGATCTTACCTTTAATCTAACGGTTGATGTCTTCCCCAATCAACAGAGGTGCTCGGTGATCTTGCGTTGTAGATCAAAACCCATTTGATTCGACAGTCCACAACGATATCGCATGGAATCTTGCGCGAAATTTACCCACCCTTATGGAGTTGATAATGATTATAAATCCTTATTCTATAAATGTTTGGGTCCATTCTGAGATTAATGTCCAATCACCTTATGACCCGATATCCATTGGATATATGAAGTCATCAAATCTACGACCTGCGGATCTTCAACTAGCACACCGATTACCAAACAGCTTAGTCCCGCAATTGACTACGACGTAAGCATTTGAAGATGAGATCGGCAGCTAGGATCGAGTGCGGAATTTTAGCCACGATCAAGACCTCCAAGCACTCCTATCCCTCACTATTGATGTCACTGTCGATCTAATGGATCTGTCAATCTAATGATCCAGATATATTCCTCTGCCATTTTCTTCTAACATTAATATCCATCAATCTCAAGATCCGATGGTTTCCATTCATCGTTACTTCATTCCTTTGACCTTTATGTGGTTTCTCAAAGCTCTCTATGGTTTCGGGTTTACTTTAGGTTTCTAGTTTTTTGTGCTTTTTAGATGTCTTTCATCAAAAATTCCTCCCGAGCTTAACTCTGCATGCTCTTTATGCTCCCTTCACCTCACTGTAAACTTAAAGATTCCTCTTGTACTGTCGGTATGTGTAAAGCCATAACACCTCTCTGTTACTCTTCTCTTTATTCTGCCTTCGGATTCTGCACCTGCAACCTATGTTACGCAGAATAACTCAAGATCATGCACAATCTATATCTCAATTACTCCATATACACATAAAATCATAATCGAGTTGTTTGTATTAATAAATAGGTATTCACACAAGAATTCTCTTGTTGGCCTGATCCTCTGTATCAGTGACCTCTGTTTTCCTACCTGCCCGTAGGCTTACAATCAAACCTCTAACTCACAACCTTTAACTATCTAACTTGACTAACTAGCTAACCCCTGACTATGCTTTTTAGGCTTACATTTATACAAAAGGATTCTACAACCAATTCCTGGTTTAGATCCATAA
>APFE030230467.1:2449-14129 GCA_000404065.3 Pinus taeda
TTGTGTTATTGTCATTATATTGAAGAGTAACTTGGTTTTTCCTGCAAAATTATAATGGACATTACCATAAGTTTTAGTGGAGAACATCATGTTGTCAATTTCTCCATTTAACTGAGTTCTGCTTTATTACCTTGCAGGCAGGAAATATGATATTTTGGTGCTTCTTTAGTATTCTTGGTCAGCCTATGTGTGTACTACTTTATTATCATGATGTTATAAACCAGGGGAATGGAGAAAGTGAGATGGTTTTGTTTAGTGACAAATGGCAAGCTCGTAAAACAGTGCTCTCGCTGTAGAATTCATACTCTCCTTGTATAATAAATTTTGAAATGGAAGAAAATTCATTTTTCTGCCCCAATGCTTGAAATAGAAGCTACACCTTGAATGGAAGTCTGGATATAAATGATTCTTGAAGTTTTCCAGAATATAATGGCAAAGATGTACCAATTTAAAACAAATAAAAACTGAAATTTAAATTTACTGTCTCAAGGAAAACCTTGGTGCACTGATGTGTCTAATATTTATGGAACTGCCAAAAATAATCTGGTAGTCTGTAATGACCATAGAAAATGAGACAAACAGACAGTACCAAAAATAAAAGGATCCACCATGCTTCAAATCCATCTTAACCCCTTTCCTCAAGTTAAAACTCCACTTGCAACATGTTCACTTGTAGGCTAATTGTTTATTGGAGTTGGTAAGGTAAAGAAAAATACAATATATAATTAATTGCAGGAAATTTGGAATTAAAGAAAATCGTGTGCCTCTAATTCTGTGAATTAGTTCACTGATTTCTGACTCTCCTTGAAACCTTGAATTAGTTCATTGACTACTGATATCTCTGAATTTGTTAAGGTTGTCCCCTGAAAATCTGTTATCTTCTCTTCAATCCTGATCAACTCTGGCACATATTCTGGATTGGTTCATGAGCCTACTTTGATCATATGTTGTCTTCCATCTATATTATAATGCTGTGTGTTTGGAAACATGAATGAAAATCTTTAAAATTATGTTTAAAATCTTCAAAATTATGTTTTTTTATAAAAAAACTAAATATTTAATGTATTTTTTACAACGTTCGAGTCATTGAAAACGAGCCGGCCGAGTCATTACCATTTCGGAGTCGGAGTCGGAGTCATTGCTCGGCCGAGTCGGAGTCGGAGTCAGAGTTTTAAAACTATCTAGATAGATTTCACTGTGTTTGGGCAAGTAAATTTTGTATATTGTACTCTCTCTCTGCTGAACGTTTGAAGAATAATAAGAAGATTTGATCAAGGGTTTCCCCACATTGGGGATTTTCCTTGGCATCCGCCAAATACTGTGTCCTCTTGTCTTGGCTTGTCTTCTGGTTATTGTTTATGTTCTATCTGCATTTACTATCAATGTTAGTGTGATTGCTAATCTGAAATTGATATTGGCTAGTAAGAAAATTGAAGTAAATTTCTCTAAAGCATAGAACATACCATTGTTATCTAAAAATTAATAAGAATATAACTAGTGTCGGTCTTCATAATTGTATTTGGGTCATGATGTAATGTATTTGTCAAAAGAAAGAAAAATAAATTTTACTATTAAAGAAATTGATTTATTAGAGCACGGGTTTCATGCTTGGGTCAATTGTTTATAGGTCAAAGCTTCTATTGTAGGCTTCTAGGGTTTATGTCATGTATCCTTGTTCATTTCATAATGTAAAAGACCCTTCTTGGGCTTCATATGTCAAGAAAGAATTTTATTTTTATGTAAATTAAGTCTTCTAGGCGTCCTCCACCAAGTTAGCCTTAAGAAAGAACAAGTTGGCCTCAACAAGGGAATTCGACCTCACAAACTCACTATATATTGGAGCTACTCGACCTTATTTGGAGCACGCACTCAAAAAGTTCGAATTGCAGTCGCTGGAAGCAGAAAGAGTGTGAAATTCAAGAAGGAAGAAGGAAAGGGCTAGCGAAGGAGGAGATCGTTATCTAGCTAATGAAGTCGAAATTTTCTCTATCTTGTCTCACACGTGCGAAGGAACTGAAGCTACAGGAGGGACGAAATTGAAGTCTTGAAGTTGGGCCAAAATTCTGTTGCAATAGGGTTGAAAATCTATCCTTGATGCAGTATTGAAGCAATGTTGAAGTAGTCAATCTTTGAAGGTTGGAAGAACAGTTTGAGGGATGGCTTGGTGGAGGAGAAAGGTCTTTTGGTCTATGGTCTTGGTTTATTTCAACTTGAATTTGCTAGTTGGAAGAGTTTGACTGGGTTTTCCCCTATAGAGGGGTTTTAGCCCTGGCTGAGTGCCTACATCTAGTGTCTTTGATCTTCGTGTTTTGATTTGATTATTGCTTGATGAAATAAAGATAAAAGAAGAGCAATAAGAACTTAATAAGAACATAAAGGTATCACAAGTAATTATCAACATAAGTAGATCTTTCCGCCTTTCTGATTTTCTAACATGGTATCAGAGCTAAGGCGAAGAAGGAAGAAAAGGACAACTTGAAGATCTATTGAAGAAAAGGGGATCAAAGGAAGGTCATTAAGAAAAATGATTATATAAGAAGAGACGCCTACTATCTATAAGAACTATGTCAACTACAGTGAAGAGATAAAATAAGCTAGAACGAGCTTCCAACTACAAGGCATGGAAAAATAGTATAGATCTTATTCTCGCTAAGCACAAATTTTTGGATCTTGTTCAAGGAAAAGTCAAGAAGCCTACAGATGATGCAAGAAAGAAGAAGTTAAGAGAAACCAAAATCTTGGCCATGAATCTAATATTAGATGGAGTAAAGGACAATCTAATTCCATATATATCCAACATAGACTCCGCTCAAGAAATGTATGAAGCTCTTTCCAAATTATTCACCCATCAAGAACATTGGTCAGATAGCTAGCCTCAATAATAAACTAAGGATAATAAGGATGACAAGAGATGATATTGTGTCATCATAGTTTGTAAAGATATCTAGAATAAGAGATGAACTCCAAGCAATAGATGAGACTATACCAAAAATATAACTAGTAATTGTTGCTCTTCTAGGTCTACCAAAATCTTGGAGTGCTTTTGCATCAGGAATTAGCAGTTGGAAGGATACTCCAATCTTCAAACAAATGTGGAATGCATGTAGTCAAGAAAAATCCCACATATCATTAGTAAACAACAAGAAGGATGATGAAGAAGACAACACCTCTAATGCCTATTTTGCTCATCACAAGAAGAAGAGAACATTCAAAAAGTTCAAAGGACCAAAAAATAAAGTTGACCTATCCAAGATTGAGTGCTACAATTGTCACAAGATGGGTCATTACAAAAGTCATCGTCCAAAATATCCAAGGAATAAGAAGAGAGGAAGAGAACATGCGAATGTTGCTAATGAAACTCCACCTAAGAGAAACAAGATTGAAGAATCCAAAATCAAATATCTATTTGCCAAAGACTCTTAGGGAATACTATCCCTCACATATCCTTTTATCTTAAATTTTGCATTGTTTTCCTTTATGTTTTGATTTCTAAAGTTTGTAGGTCTAACATATCTTGTTAAATTTTTTTTGAATTATTTTGATAAGTTGTGGGTGTCCCTCAAAAAGATTGAATTAAGAGGGAGCCTCCACCATTTTACCAAAAGACAAGTATTTTGATTTTTGTTTCATATTTCTATGTTTGGTTTCCCTCTCATATCAAGATTTGTTTCTATTTTATACTAATAACCTTTTCTTTGTATACTTCCTTGGTAAGAAAGATTGCAAAATACACGAATGTTACGAAGGAAACTCCAAATGATAGACTTGAAGCATGGAAGAAGTTCTGTTGCAAAGGAATTCCTTCAACAATCGATGTCCTACAATGTTTGTTAAAGAACAAATCAAGATATGTTTTAAAACTACAAGTTTTGTTACAAAAGGTATGTTCATTTTCTTTTTGCTTTACATTACTGACATCGTTATGTCTAGGTTTTTGAATCTTAAAGATTCTTGTTAGGGTGATTAATCATTAAATTGAATCTACCCTCGTTATACTATCATTTGATCATTCTTGTGAAACCCTAACCTTTAGTTTCGCTGTAAAACACTAACCTTTTGGTACCATCACGCTTTTAAATTGCTTAGAAAAGAGAAAGAGTTATTTGGGTCATGCTGAAATGTGGCAACAAGAATATTCCAATTTTAATTTGTCCTTGAATTAAAATTCGAATTTAGTCTCACCAACTGCTTGAAAAATAGTTAATTAATTCATCTTGAGTTAATTAGTTGGAGAAAATCAAGTTAAAAGTCTTTCTAAAGTCATGCAACAGTTATCCCTTAAATTAAGGAGATTATCCCTTAATTAAGGAGATAAGATTGAGTTATATTTGAGTTGTAATTAGTTAGCTCAGTTCACTGAGTTAAGTCCAATTAAATTAGTTCCAAACGGTTTGAGGAACTAATTGTGAGTTATCAGTCAGTTGATGCATGTATGCACTCAACTAGTGTACTCTAGATCACTGAAGATTCTCTCATCATTAACTCATGCATGTCTATTCTGAGAAAGACTCAGTTGAGATTAGAGAGAAGGACAGTGTACTATCAGTTGCATGTGTTTTCCTATTAAAAAAACTCATGCATGCAGAAGGAATTCATTTCTTGAGGATTGTGCAGTTTACAGGGTGTGAGATCAATGTGAGTGATCAGTGTTCCACTTGGTAACAGGAGGATCACCCAAGAGAAACTGCGCAAGGAAATAGGAGCTTGGAGGGCAGAGGAGAAGGCTTAAGAGAAGTCTATTTTGCCTATGAGCATTCGTGAGGATTGTACTGAGAGTTGGCTAGCTGTGACAGCTAAGGCTTTGTGTAATTCTGAGATATTTCCAACTCGTATGATAATACAGATAGTGGGGTTTTTAGCTGAGGCTTTCCCCCGAGTATTCTTCTGTGTTTCAGGTGTATTGATTCTTCTTCTGGTTATATGTGTTCAGTTTAATCTTGCTCAAATCTTTTGGCTTCCGCAAAATTGATTATAGAAGTAGATTAAAGTATTTTGCTTTAGTTATATTGCATTATCAGGCTAATCTATAGTTAGAATTTCTACATGGTATCAGAGCAAAGGTTATCAGAGCTGTGAACAGTATATTGAGAAGAGAATTCGAAGTTCGGGGTTGCAGGTGCAAAATCAAATTCTTATCATACGTCAAGGTTGGCCAATGGCGTTCAATGGCTTGAGTGTAATATTTCTAAGTAGCCATGGCTAATTGGAATATTCGATTTTGCTCAATTTTTGCCTTCTATAGTTAGTTATAAATAAAAAAAAAAATGGTGAGAAAATGAGACATAAGTCACTTTTAGAATAAAATTCACTTCATAGTAGCACAACGTTGTGACTTAAAGGGAAGCCAAGGGGGCCAAAGGGGGAACGTAGAGATGGAGCCCACGTAAACACTTGGAGGGACTGCACAGAAGGAAAGAAACACGCGGCAAAAGAGGAATTACGTTGGAGGAGGTGAGCCTTGGGATTGAGAGAGGCAAAGGCTATAAAGGAGAGAGAAGCTCCTTCATTTTGATCATTCGATTATGTGCATTGTGAGCTAGTCATTTCGACTTAGAGCACGCTGGTTGTTTAGCTAGTCTGCAGCATTGTTTAGTGCATCGAGTGTCTCCGTTCGGAGATCTCACCCTTAGCCCCGGGGGACTTCGAGTGCCTGCTCGGGCAAGGTATTTCCATCAGTATTTTTGCAGTAGTTTCAACAACATTTTGGGTAGGAGGATTGAGCATCTTGGGATGACTGCGCAACACTAAGAGGGATGATGCAGTTCTTTCTGGTAGGAGTTTTGGATTGGGGTTTTGCAGGAGGATTTATGCTGGGTGATTGAGCAGGGGACCAGCCCTTGCATATTGGAGGATTTTGGCAGAGTTTCAGGCAGAGTTCTAGAGGGGTTTCTTCAGTGGCAGCACAGAGCATTGAGGAACTGCGCAGATCCCCAAGGGGGTGATTTTTGGAGGTCGGTCATTTCAGAAAGCTTTCTGGGTTTCTTGAGTAGAATCCGATTCTAGAGTTTCAGCCTTTTTTGAGGAGAAGAACAACCCCAAACCCTCATTTGATTTTCAGCAGCAGCAGCAGCACGACAGTTTTCCAGCAGCTGGGATGCAGTTCAGAGAGAAGCCATTCCTTTGCTATTCTGAGTGTATTTCTTCACTTGCCTTGCGCAAGTTGAGGTGCCATCTTCCTGATCACCTCCTGTACTCATTTTTCTACTCAGCATAATAAAATGGCTTAGTATTTTTCGTTGCATTTCTTAAGTATCTGTTTATATTTCATATATACACTATTGTTGTTGCGCTACTGTTATTATATCTCTGTGATTTTCTCGGCTACTATACCACTTGTACGTTTTTCTGGTTGAGACTTTGTTGGGGTTTCAGGAATATTCTGGGTTAGGGATATTACAGTGGTATCAGAGCATAGATTTGGCTCAGCCTGTGGAGCTAGCAAGTCTATGACACCGAGGGAGAAACCCTACATCTGTTACAGAGGTAGGAAATATAGATACAGTGAGCGTAGTTTGGAGAACACCTACGGAGAGGGAGACTGTGTTCCGGTGGTGGATGCAGAACAGGAGGAGCCTGTGGTGGACGCAGAGCAGAGGGATCTGATGGCAGACGAGGATGGGAAGAGATTTGTGGATATGCTCCTCAAATCAGTACAGGATCTGTCGAGGCAGATTGAGGTGATGGGGCAGAGATTCACGGCAGTAGAGGCCAGACAACGTGAGAGCCCACAGATTTTTCAAATTGGTGAAGGATCAGGTGCATCCCACCATTTGCCAGAGCGACATGATACGGCGCAGCAGGTGGCTCGCATGCCCCTACACACTCTACCATGCCCAAGTTCTTAGGAGCAGACACGGGGGTCGAAGTCTAGCAAGAGGCAGAGCCTGGCCATATGGGCGATTATTTTGCAGAGTACCAGGCCTATGGGCAGGAGTTCAGGGATGCTCTTTCATTCAGAGACTTTGTTCAGCTCCAGCGGGATAGTAGGCCCCGCGACCATCACAGAGGAAACCGGCATTACCATGATGATGACACCCACCGTGCAGCAAGTAGATTCCACTTGCCTACATTTGATGGGTCATCAAACAGTTCGGCGAAGTCTTGGGTGGAGAAGCTGGACATTTATTTCCAGCTTAACCAGATGTTGGACGCAGAGGCCATCAAGGTGGCAACATTGCATTTGGATGGTGAGGCTCAGGATTGGTGGTTTTACGGGATGGTTACACTCGGGCACTTTACAGTGACGACATATGCGGAATTTACCAGGAGATTGATGGAGCGATTTGATCAGAGGGATCTAGAGCAGCATTTTGTTGAGCTGAGGAGGCTCAAACAGACAAGGAGCCCAGAGACCTACATTGCAGATTTCTTGAGGGTCTCCGTGATCGTTCCAGACCTATCGACAGCATGGAGGGTCTATATGTATGTTGAGGGGTTAGCAGAGCCACTTTGGGGTCTAGTCCGATCCACTAGACCAGCCACACTCCAAGACGCTATCAGTAGGACCTGGGATTTACAGGATGTCTTACCCAAGACCCAGACACCTTACCCCCAAAGACGGATTTTTCAGTCTAAGGGGAAGGTTGTGAGGATTCCACCTCCAAAGAGGAATCCAGGATGAGTACAAATTGAGGTCGATGTCAGGAGGGAGCTGAAGAAGAAGCAGTTGTGCTTCACATGTTAGGAGCCATGGGCACCAGGACATAGATGTACTGTTGGCAAAGCACATTTTATTGAGTTCTTCTCCGAGAGCAGTGGAGAAGAGGATGACGAGGATGATGTGGAGGCAGGAGATAGCCATGCCATACAGGGACCTTTGCCACCTCCACCACCAGCAGCAGGTGGTGCATCTTTTGCAATCACCAGAGGGGCCCTTGCAGCGTTGCAAGGAGTTCTCAAGTATCTAACGCTACGCGTACGAGGGATAGTACGTGGCCAGCGAGTAGCACATTTGGTTGACAGTGGGGCTACCCACAACTTCATCGATGCACAAATGGTTGAGCGGAGAGGTATTCAGACAGAGAGCTTCGATGGGTTTTTAGTCTTGGTCCCAGGAGATTAGACCATGACGTGTGCTCGTTATGTTCCAGAGCTTTCAGTGATGATGGGCACCTACACATTGATTGACCACTTTTTCGTGGTCGATATCCCGGACACCAACATGATACTGGGTGTTCAGTGGCTTATCACTTTAGGGAAGGTCACGACGGATTCGAAGACCCTGGAGATGGAGTGGGATGATGAGAAGACAGGGAGGCATGAGAGGATACGGGGACAACACACATATCCGCCTGAGACTGTGTCGGCTCATCGGATGGAGGTAGTCTTCCGGAAGGGAGACATAGAGTGCGCAGTGGAGTTGCGTGCATCAGAGGCAGGGACTAGAGGGCAGACGGTACATCTAGAGATACAGTCCATCCTTGATCGGCATGCCATAGTGTTTGGGGAGATTCCACTAGGACAGCCACCGGATCAGGGGTTTGAGCACACCATTGAGCTTGAGCAGGGTATTGAGGCAGTGATTACTACCCCCTATAGGCATCCCAAGGCCTATCGAGATGAAATTGAGCGGGGCCATTCAGGAGTTGCTGGCTCTTGGGCACATTCGGCCGAGCACGAGTCCTTTTGCTTCTTTCGTGGTATTGGTGAAGAAGAAGGATGACACATTGAGGATGTGCATTGATTACAGGGCCCTGAACAAGAAGACACTGAAGAATAGGTACCCCATACCCAGTATTGACGAGTTGATGGATGAGTTGAGAGGAGCACAGTTGAGCACAGTTCTTCTCAAAGATTGATTTGAGATCTGGGTACCATCAAATTCGTGTGAGGGAATAGGACATTCCCAAGACTGCCTTTAGGTGTCACTATGGGCACTTTGAGTTCTTGGTGATGCCCTTTGGGCTAACCAACGCCCCCGCTACATTTCAGTCGTGCATGAATCACATCTTCTGTAGTCACTTGAGGAAGTTTGTGTTGGTATTCTTTGATGATATCCTCATTTACAACAGGACTTGGGAGGAACATCTCCAGCATATAGAGACAGTGTTGCATATCTTGCAGGAGCAACAGTTCTATGCCAAACTCTCCAAGTGTGAGTTTGGGTTGACGAAGATGTTGTACTTGGGACACATCATAGCAGTGGACGGAGTGAGAGTTCACGAGGAGAAGATCAGGGCCATCAGGGAATGGCCAAAGCCGAGGAACATGACAGAACTTCGAGGATTCATTGGCATTTGCACCTACTACCGAAAGTTCGTCAAGAGTTTCTCACAGCTTGCTGCACCCCTGACAGATTTGATGAGGAAGGGGGCATTCAGTTGGACAGATACAGCGCAGCGAGCCGTTGATAGGCTCAAGGAGGTTATGAGCAACTGCCCAGTGCTTGCAGTGCTAGATTTTACGCAACCATTTGTTTTGGAGTGTGATGCGTCGGGAGAGGGGATCGACGCAGTATTAATGCAGGGGTGTCCCTTTGAGAGCTGGAAACTCCTTCCGCACGAGAGGTTGTATTCTATATACGACAAGGAGATGCTAGCCATCATGCGTGCATTGGCCAAGTACCGGCAATATTTGGTAGGTAACAGGTTCAGGGTGAGGATTGATCACAACAGCCTCAGGGTTTTTTTGGAGGAGAAGCAGCTACAGGAGAGGCAGCAGAAGTGGATTAGTAAGATCCAAGCATATGACTTTGACATTGAGTATGTCAAGGGTAAGAACAACGTGCTAGCAGATGCCCTTTCATGTAGACCAGCCACATTGTCTTTTATGAGCTTGGATACAGACTGGAGGGCTCGACTCTTAGTAGAATACTCCAAGGACAGGTTTGCATGTGAGGTTCTGGATGGGCAGGTGGTAGATGACAGGTACAGGGTGGTCGATGAGATCATCTATTACAGGGACCAAATCTTCTTGACTGAGGGGTCTCAGCTCAAGAAGAAGATACTGCAGGCATCACATGATTCACCTTTGGCAGGCCATCAGGGGTTTACCAAAACCTACAGGGCCATTAGAGAGAGGTTTTCATGGAAGGGCCTCAAGGAGGATGTACTCCAGCGTATCCAGGAGTGCGATGTTTGCTAGAGGAACAAGGGAGAGATGAGCCATCTCGCGAGATTATTGCAGCCTCTTCCCATTCCGGAGGGGAAATGGGAGAGTATTTCGATGGATTTCATTACAGGGTTGCCCATGGTACAAGGCAAAGGATTGTATCTTTGTCGTCGTTGATCGAATGACAAAGTACGCACATTTTCTTGCCATATCCGCACACTATACAGCAACACAGGTGGCCGAGCTGTTCTTCAGAGAGATCTTCTGGCTACATGGTCTTCCTAAGACCATCGTCAATGACAGGGATAGTCGTTTCATGGGCGGGTTTTGGTAGGAGCTTTTCTGGTTGGTGGGGACGGAGTTGACACGGAGTACCAGTTATCACCCACATACGGACGGGCAGACAGAGATAGTTAACAAGTGGCTGGAGGGCTACTTGCGCAACTATGTCAGTGGGCAGCAGCGAGCATGGCTGAAGTGGCTACATCTGGGGGAGTACTGCTACAACACTACACATCACATGTCCATTGGTATGTCACCATTCTATGCCTTATATGGGTATCATCCTTTATCTTTTGCTGACGTGATGTTTGGTGATAGCAAGGCTCCTAGAGCCAAGATTTGGATCCAAGAGAGTCAGGATATCGTCCGAGCTCTCAAGGATAACATGGTTACAACGCAGAACCAGTAGAAGTTGTATGCTGACAGGGGTCAGGTGGAGAGACAATTTGAAGTAGGGGACATGGTCTACCTACGATTACAGCCATACCGACAGTAGTCATTGAAGCAGAAGGGGGCTGAGAAGCTCAAGCCCCACTTTTATGGGCCATACAGGGTGATACACAGGATTGGACAGGTTGCATATGAGTTGGAGCTGCTCCAAGGCAGCAAGATTCATAACGTTTTTCATGTATCATGCCTAAAGAAGGCATTGGGGCAGCAGGTGACAGTGATAGATGAGCTACCACCGATGGATGATGAGGGGCATTTGGTGTCGCAACCGGAGGGGCTATTATTGATACCAGGGAGAGGCAGTTGCGGAGCAGGACGGTCCGGGAATTCTTGGTGAGGTGGAAGAATTTGCTGAATGAGGATGCCACTTGGGAGAGTGAGAAAATCTTGCAGCGTCCATCACTTTAGTTGTTTGAGGACAAGCAACATTTTGCCGGGGGAGACTGTAATATTCCTAATTAGCCATGGCTAATTGGAATATTAGATTTTGCTTAATTTTTGCCTTCTATAGTTAGTTATAAATTAAAAAAAAAAGGTGAGAAAATGGGACATAACTCACTTTTAAAATAAAAGTCACTTCCTTGTAGCACAACGTTGTGACTTAAAGGGGAGCCAAGGGGGCCAAAGGGGGATGCAGAGATTTAGTCCACGCAAACACTTGGAGGGACTACGCAGAAGGGAAGAAACACGTGGCAAAAGAGGAATTACGTTGGAGGAGGTGAGCCTTGGGATTGAGAGAGGCAAAGGCTATAAATGAGAGAGAAGCCCCCTCATTTTGATCATTCGATTATGTGCATTGTGAGCTAGTCATTTCGACTTAGAGCACGCTGGTTGTTTAGCTAGTCTGCAGCACTGTTTAGTGCATCGAGTGTCTCTGTTCGGAGATCTCACCCTTAGC
>APFE030230481.1:0-13494 GCA_000404065.3 Pinus taeda
TCATGTCATGATGCCAAGAAAGTTTGTCAAAGGAAGAAGAAAACAAGAAAGCAACCCAAGGGATGGCAATTCCCACAAAACTTTCCTGACGAAGAAGATGATGAAGAAGAAATGGATCCTCCTACCAATGAAGAAGCCCAAAATACACAAGAAAACATAGAAAAGGGGAGCATTAATCATGAAGTTTCAGGAACTCCAACAAGCACATTGAGGAAGGAGATGGTCCTTGTAGCAATGGAGACAAGGAACTCAAAATCTCATCATGTATCTCAAAGATTGGATTCAGATAAGGAAAATCCAAGAATGAATGAAGGGACGCATCTAGCTCTTGTAATTGCCACTACCTCCTAAGGAGAATGGAGAATGGTTAAAAATAAGAAATGGAGAAAAGGGTAACATGTTTACCACCATTTTGGAGTTTGGTCTCTATGATCACCAATTTTGATTGGCATGGTTAAATGCATTATCAACATCTACAACATTTAATTTTTTTGTCATTATAAAATTATAATTTTTCCTAAGGAAAAAATAATATATCAATTATAAATAATTATAAAAGAATCTGATTTTCAAATACACATTGAATAGGATAGTGGTTGTTACAAAAAACACCTTTGTCATTCACAATGTCATGGTCAATTACTAGAATAAGTGAAATCTTATTAAATTGAGCATGGATATGTTAATGCAAGAATTCAATTAATTTGAAGTGTATCTCTTGCATTGGATAATATGGATGCTTAAAATCATCATAGAAGTTATTCGTACGAAGTTTATAGATAATTTGATTAGTGACCTTCCATATGGTATATTAAATATATGTTAAAATGTATTCATGTTGTGAACAATAACCAACAGGGTGAGGTACAATAAGTCTACTGGACTTTTACTATGGTGTAAATAAATGTTTACATATTTCTTTTGGACTTTTACATGGGCGTAAATAAATGTTTACTCTACTCCACACTCTCCCAATGGATAGAGTCAAGACCACAACAGATGACTTTTTTTGAATTCCTCAATCTAATTACTCCAGTCCCAGTATTTCGGCGACGTTAGTTGTTGCTCAATGCCTCTAGTCGTCACTCATTGCCTCTGAGTCATTAGAACATTCAAAAGCTCCACAACGTGCCTAATAAGACTATGACATGTTGATTTTCAACAATTCAATAAAATTGTTGATTTTCAACAATTCAATAAAATTCTTGATTTTAAATAATTCAATAAAACTGCATATAATTTGGTTGAATGAAGAATAGAAGAAATGGTTGCTGGGGTGCGCATTGGCCGCAGAAAATGAGAACGAACGAATTGGAATTTTCTACTTTCAACTTCCCACCTAGATAGTCTACTTGCCATTGGCCATTATTGGAGGATGGGTTCTGAGCAATTGAAACTGAGTTTTCCATTAATTATTATTATTCTCTTTTGTTTTATTAAATTTCATATTAATAATTTGTTTCAGGGATCTATTAGGTGTATTTGATGACATTCAATTGATAGTTGCATGTCATTTTTTGTTTGTAGATTTTATATGTGAGTTTGAATTTTAGTAAAAGGGTCTAAGAAAATTTAATAGTTTGTTTAAAGTCTATTTAGGTTTATTTTTAAATTTTTATAATCGTTTTTATTTACATTTTCAATTTAATTCTCCATAAATATTAGGTGAAATCCATTTTAATTCTTCTCATTGCATATAATAATATGATAGAATTTATTTTACTCTTTTCCCCATTTTATTGTAAATTATTTCTCAAAATTTTAACATTGTAATTATTTTTCTCTATATCTTATTATTAATACCTATTTTATAATTTTTTTGCATAGAGATGGAGAATGAAGATGATTCAGAATTACAATTTGTAATTTTTTGTTTATTTATATGTAAAATATATTAATATTTGTAAACAATCAAAAACTATATTAATAGGAATTGTATTTATTTTGAGGGAGGGGAGTTTCTCTCTCTCTAAGACCTCGAGATAGCTATGGATATGGTTGTATGTGAGGTATGTCTAGTGTGATTATGGTTATTTTGTTATTATGCTTTTTCTCTCTTCTTAAATAATTAAAAAAAAAATGTGGAATGTAGTAAAAATTATAAAATGGTAATAATTTGTTTAAATAAATTGATATTGTTAATGAATGAACAATTAAACTTTAAACAAAATAAATAACTTGAAATTCTTTCTCCCACAATGAACCTGGGTTACAACTTTGTTTCCTCATTGATCAAACCTTAAGCTCCTTCGATCTATGCCTCATTTATTAGTCACCGTAGTCCTTCAATGGTGATGCATTTAGGGCCAACTTGGTCCAATCTCACACTTCCCCCCAATAGTCCACATCTGTCCAATACCAAAATTTGCAACCTGGATCTCTGATTCGACTAGCAAATAAACATCAATAAGAGGATCCACATACATTGCTTTCCAATATACTCCTGGTCCTCTTGTCCTAAAGATATAAGCTTCTGGAGATATGGTTAGGACACACCAACAACCCTAAATAGATACTCCCGACTATGTTTCCCTTCTCCAAAGACATTCTCTTATTTTTATTTCCTTTCTATATTTCCAAAGTATTATTTTGGGCGTAAGGAACCTACTCAAAATACCATACAATTCTCTGTCTCACAACAACAAGTGATCTGAGCTAGCTAGAATGGAAGACACTTTTGTTCAACTACCTCTCTCCTTGGAGTAACTATTGCTAAGCTAGAGATGTTTTACAAGCCCTCTTGACCATCCAAATTATGCCTCCAACATGATGTTGTAACAACAATTCCCTGTGGCCTCAATAGAGATCCAAACACCACACAAAAGTAGCAAAGAAAAATACACAAACTTAACTTAGAACTACGACCTTATTCATCATGGCTATCCACACCCAATCATAAGAGAAATTACTGCACATCTTGTGCAAAAGTCATCCTCCTTGCTAGCTTATGAGCTACCTCAAGTTCACTATCTATCTCAAAGTTATACCTAATTTGATTTTCACTTTTGATGTGCTCTAAATCTCCAACAATTAACTTCTGTTTATATGCACACACGTGGCTTCATGAATTTTTCCGTGGGGCATACTTTAGCCCAAGTTCACCTGCCCAACCAGACAAGTTAGCCACCAGTAGTTTCATACCCGATTAGCATTTTAATAATGTTCTTAGATTTGGATACTATATATAGGAAGATGAGAGGAACCATATCAACTAGATTGAAAATACCAAAGCTGTGAGTAATAACTTTTAAGCATGTATTTGACTTTTGAAGTTTTAAGTGTAGATATTGTTAAGTAAAATGTTTAATGTTCTTTGGTAAATGAACATATATAAATTCATGTCATCATTTAGTTTAATGTTCTCTTCTAAATGAAGATATATGAAATCATATGATTAGTTTTTAAATTTCATGAGAAAATTAGTATTTAATGTTTTGTTACTGAAAGTGGTATTTTTGTATGATCATTACGCATACACTTTTTCAATCGATACTTTTCGTTTATGGTTTTCTCTTTGGAAACCTGTCACAAATGCATTTTAAAGGATAGTTGGGGAAGATTATTAATAAAGGAATTACTATGCTTAGTTAAAAAAAAAAAAAACCCTAGTGCAGTTTAGTTAATCGAAGAAATTGATGGGTTGGGGAGATTGTAATTTATTGTTATTTAAAATAACAAATTTAGTACTATGGAAAAATTCTTCGAAGATTAAGACAATATAAAACTTGAACTTATTAATCGGTCCATGGCCTGGCCTGGTATGTTTGTAGGGTTGGCTGTCTATTTTTGTTTGGCCTGGTGTTGGCATTATGGGGAGGAGAAGGCAATTGGATTTCTATCATTTGTTTTTGTCAGAGAAAACAACTTCAAGGAAGGCCAGCTGGATTGGTTTATGCCCTGAAATTACTAAAGAGTTTTTAACTTCATTTCAAACCCTTCTTTAATGTACATCTCAGATACCCAGAGATGGCTGTGGCTTTGGCTCTATTCTAGTTGTTGTTGCTTTTGTTGAAACCCTGATTTAATGTTCAACAGGTTTTCCTTGACCCAACTATGTTATATAACTCACATCTCTTAATAATTAACCTAGAACACTTCCATTAGATCAATTATAATTTAGACGGTAAGTGTTTCAATTAATTTAATTGACCTATTTACCCAGCTGAAAGCATCATATATTAATTTGTACCACGAGATGTATATTGATTGTGATTGTCATGATTCTTGTTTTGATTGTTCTTAAATACATAAATAATTATGGGTTGCAATGATCATAGATATAGTCCTTTAGTTATAATGGAATTCGTGGTATAGATACCCTAGGAAAATTATAACCTGCCCACCAGAAGGTTGCCAAGAATTTCAGGAAGGGTTCCTAAGATTATGTGTTTTCATTTCTTCTTTATGTTCTAAGGACTTCGGGATGGAGTCCATTATTAAGAGGGGGTGTATGTAGTGCCCACTCTAGTTTCCTGACTCTAATATGACATTATCTTACATTCTTTAGTCTACGAGTAACTCAGGCTGAGGATCCAGAAACATGACTCTATTATCAGTGAATGTGATGGTTATGTATGTTCTCGATTAATATTATGATTACGATATAATTAATGGTTATGTGTACTCTCTATTGATATCAAGGTGGTGATAGTAGTAAAGGATAGACATGTTTCTATTGATGTTATAATGATGATAGCTTTGATCTATATGTATGGTTCTATTAAGGTTATGATGATGCTAGTCTTGATGGAGGTATCCCCTATGTTATCTACTTACATTAGTTCTGGTTCACAATGAACAATGATGTGAATAACCAGGTGATGGTAATAATGCTATTATGACAATGACAAACACTGAAAAACCTGGTTACTGATTATTATTGAGTATGGCAGGAAAACCACCAGAGGCACTCGGACATGACGAGTTGACGACACCTGGTTTGATGAAAATTTATATTATTTTATCTTTGAAATTCTAATCGATTTTTAAACCTGCTATATATGTTTATCTATATTCTGATGATATGTTTATGGTTGTAGGCACAGATGAGTTGTTTGGCCGAATGACTCACATATGGGTGATGGGGTTCTGATGATATGTTTATGGTTGTAGGCACATATGAGTTGTTTGGACGAATGACTCACATATGGGTGATGGGGTTGTACAGTTGGATGGAACTACATGGGAGGGGTGGGACAGAGTCCCTGATCTCACCCACTAGCACTCCCGCCGTGACTTGTGCTGGAAGGGTTGAAACACCTTCGCCTTGAATATCACAATGCCATGGGGATAGGTATCAAAGTTGGGTCGCTCATGAGGAGTTTACTAGGGGGTGCGCATCAAGGTGGATTCCTTGATCCCCAACACCATTAGTCTCACAATAGCAGACAACATAAGAGATGATAGTGGTCTATGACGTTGCATGATATTTTCCCCTTGTAGTCATTGGATGCTTGAAGGGAAAGTGGTATGGCACCCTTGGAATTTCAGGGGAAATTCTTGAAGGGCACGACCAACTTCGCACCCTTGCCATCACAATTAAATTGTTAAGTGTGGCACCCTTGGAACTTCTAGAGAAGTTCTCGAAGGGCACAACCAAACTTGGCACCCTTGGCATCACAATTAAAATGTTAGGTGTGGCACCCTTGGAACTTCTAGGGAAGTTCATGAAGGGCACAACCAAACTTGGCACCCCTGGAATCATTAAAAATAAATGATAATAAATAAATATAAGTAAGGAATGAAAACTAGGTAGTTACATGAAGGGTAAATGATGATTAGAAACCAAGGTAATTAAATAAAAAATAAAACATGGAATAAGGAGGATCATAGGAAGAAATAAATAGAGTACCTTAAAGATTCTACCCTCCCCATGTGGGAAAATACTAGGTAGGTTAGGTGGTTTAATTAGATAAAAGGGGAAGACAAACATATTGTAAGGATAAATATTAATCCTAAACCAATTAAACTTAATTAAGAAAAGAAGAAGGTGAATTAAAATAAGAAAAATAAATTAAATTTAGAGAAATGTAGAGAAGCTCCATGTGGCATCAACCAAGATAAGAATATCCCTCTAAGAGATAACCTGAGTTAATTTAGGAAGTAGATTGGGGATACAATCTTGACTCATTAATTGACTCCAAGTAATAAACACAATTTAAGGAATAAAAGGGGGGAATAAAGAGACAACTAGGAGAAGAAATAGGAATCTTGTGGGGTGAGGAAAATATTAGTTTTAAATAAAAAGTTAAGTAAATAATTTTTGGTGACCCTTGATGAAAGAGTGACACATGGTTAGGTGAATAATCAAGCTATTAAATTAAAAAAATATTATAATTATACATGACATGGCAAGTGTCATCTATGAGAACTCTTATAAAAGAAGGGGCAAGCCATGGTAGAGTGGGACTTTTTGGGAACCCTATTGTTGGATGGATGATGTGATGTCAGAGAAGTGATTACGAAGCTATAGTGAGTTTGGCGAGGTAGAGGATTTTTAGAGAGGGGACTCTTGAGTTAAGGGTGCTCTCCTCTGCTAGCTAGATTCTTCCTCCATTGTACAACCCCATTGCAGTTCGGGGGTCCGTGGGGAAGAAGAGTACCCAAGGAGTAGGCTGGGAGGTTAACCGGTGGGTCTCATTTTCGGATCAAGTGCGTCATCATACACTCGCAGAAGTGACCGACAACAAGGGAATACCACCGACAACAGAGCAAGCAGTGTCTCGCCTTTCGGTGAAGGGTACATATGTATTTCGTTACTACTTGATCTTAGATTAAATATATGTAAATGTCATGTTATGTTCCCGAAATGAGTATCAACAATGTGTGTGTGGAATGAATTTAAATCTCAATGTGTTTCTTTTCTGGTTGTAATTGTTGTGTCAAAAAAAAAAAAAGTACATAGTTTTTTAGCCGGGTCCTTACACAATCGATCGACCAGGGAAGGGAAAAGAAGAAGAATTCACATTTTAAATATTGTATATGTAATTCAAGAAGTTCTCGTGACCCTGAAACTAGATCTCCTAATTAGCCAACCACCCTTTTGGAAGAACTTTTATTTTTTTTTTTGCTAAAGCAAGTATGGATCCTTCTATTTCATAAAACCAAAAAGATAGTGTACAATTTTACATGCAGGGAGAACCTTAAAGTTTCAAAAAGAATATCGAGCCCATGGAAAAATGAACAAAAATGCCACCTGGCTACCGACAAGCATGAGAACCAACTAGGAACACTGCTTTAGAGGAAACCCTATTCATCTTAGTCATCCAATAAAAGAGCAATAAGATCGACAGATGAGGAGGATATTGCTCCGTTAAAAACGCCAAAGTATAAAAGTCTCGCCTCCCAAGATGCATGAACCATCGCAACCGTTGATCGTTGTTGACTATATCCAATGGATGATGTCGATATCACATGGGATAAGAAGGTTCGATGATAGTGAGAGGGGAAGAGCAGTTATTAGAACCCTCTCCCTGTGACGTGTTGGAGGGAGAATGGCATCGCGATGTTTTCATCAAAACCACTTTCCAACAAAACACTATGCGATCAACCAAAAATTGCCAGGGGGGTGGTAAACCATGCCGAGACGCCAAATTCTTGAAGGCCCAGCCACTGGAAAACACAGGGCTCTGTCTGCACTTGTGGAATATCCTTTATCGAACCTGAAACCCTAAATATATAATGGGTTTCTCATTAAATGAAGAATTGACAGACTCGTTTTTATCCACACAGTAAACAAAGAGCATCCTCTCATTTGCTTTGGGAGTATGAGCGACCAGACTGGGAATCCGCCGCACCACATAACCGTCTATCCGATAATGATGAAACAAGTTGATGTTGAAATCAAAGGTTGAGTCAATTTGATCCCTGGTCCCAGGCTCTGTCTTTCAACTCTAGCTTATCATTATCTGCATGTTCCTAAACAACCGTCTTTAACCTGCTTTGCGGTAGCTCATGCCAATTTGATGTCACTCTGATCTCTGTACTGATAACAACCTGGTTGGCGAGCAAATCAGCCACTTTGCTTGCCAACTTGCGGACATGCTTGAAGCTAACAGTATGGAGGCTTTGAAGGTGGTTTTGAATCCATTGAAATTCTTGAATTAGTCTCCAATTTTTTGAGACTTTTTTTGGCTTATAAACCGCGCTCATTTTCTTGAATCAATTGATAATAAGTTTAGAGTCAGCCTCAACTATAAAATTTTGTCTATTGTCCAGACTCAAGGGCTCTAAACATTGTTCCATATCCATCAACTCTAACAATTTATTAGTGGCATGTCCCAAATGACAGTGGAAAAGGAAGAGGACAGAACCTACCTCATCTCTAAGGACCCTCCCATAACTAGTTGCGCCCAGGTTTCTTTTTGAGGCTCCATCTATGTTGTATTTCAAATATCCCTTTGGAGGGTGGTGCTAGAGATCCTTTCCTTCCCTCAGGGATATTGGATTCCTATCTAGACCCTGAGGAGAGATGCCTTGCAGGCCCAGTGCACAAAGAATTCTTAGGTCAATAGCTGAAGGAGGGTTCTTGGGGATGTTTCGAACTATGGTGCTAACCGTTTCCTTGAGCTGTTTTAATATCAACTCAAAAATGCATTTGGAAGTTCTCTTTACTTCTTTAAAGATTCGGTTGTTCCTTTCTTTCCAAACATTCCAAACAATGAGGCTCGAAAAAAGGGCCCAAGCTATGGCTAGAACTTCATTGTCTGTAAAATCCTTTCTCCAATTGGTCAGGGTGTTGCAGATGTTATTTCTGTCCATATCCGTCTGTTGGAAAATAAAATCAAAAGAGCCCCACAAACTAGAGGAGAACATACAACTGTTGAGAAGGTGCTCCATGGTTTCCTCCTGCCCCCCATAAAGCTGACATCTGGAAGGTCCCATAATGCCCCTTTTCCTCATATTGTCCCAGGTTGAAATTTTCCTGTGCTCAATGAGCCACATGAAAAGTTTAATCTTCATCCAGCCCTGATGTCTCCAGAGGTTAAGCCAGGTTTTGTCTGAAGATTGATAATTAAGGTCAATGAGAATGAGCTTTGCTTCCTTGAGGTTAAAAAACCCCTCATTATTGTTGCCCCATCTCAGCTGATCATGGCCCTCATATTTCAGAATATTCCTTTGGTATAACTTTTCCTTAAGTGATTTTGCCTTAGTCTTAAGCGCATTGTTGTCCCTAAGATCAAAATTCCTCCAGATTCTCCATTTATCATTGTTATTGGTTTTCTCTGAAAACTCTTTCACCTTACAAATTCTATTGCTATCATTGATTTCCTTGAAATCCGTTAGGTCTTCATTTAATAATATAGGTTCTTGTTGCCATCTGTCCTCCTAGAACAAGCTGAGGTTTCCTTCTCTAATTTCCTAGAAGGTGTTTCCTTGGACTAAACTCCTGTTATCCCAGGCTTTGTTCCAAATGTGTGAGCCCTTTTTGTGACATGACATTCTTATTAGATCATGGTTATTCCAGGAGCTGGCATATTTTTATTTCCAAATGATTGCCCACTGAGTCTCTGGCTCGTTAACCCAACGCCACCATAATTTGGCACCTAGAACCTTCCTGAGTAAGTCAGGATCATCCAAACCTAGCCCACCAAAGCTCTTAGGTTTGGATATCTTATCCCAAGCTACCAAGGCCCATTTCTTATAGTCCTTCCCCTTGCCCCAGAGGAAGTCTCGTTAGATGGATTCGAGCTGATGTAGAACAATTTGAGGACCTGGTAGAATAGATAGCATAAAGGCAGTGATAGATTGAAGGATAGCTTTGGTTATCACTAACCTACTAGCTAAATTTAGAGATCTGTAGGTCCATTTCTTGACCTTGTCTAACAATTTGTTGATAACAAGTTACCATATGCTCTTGTGTAAGGGTTTGGCAGTGAGAGGAACTCCCAAATACTTCGAGGGGAGGAACTCCCATTGGAAGCCCATAATTCTAGCAATGTTCCTTTGTATGGCAATGTGAGTATTAAAGAAAAAAAAATTGATTTAGAAAGATTTACCTCCAAACCTGAAGCCATGAATTTTTTTTTCAAGATTTTCTTATAGGCCAGAGCTTCCTTGACTATGGGGATTCCTTGTAGCATAATGTCATCCACAAATTGTTGATGTGTTAAAACATGCCCCTCTTCGGAAAGTTGGAGACCTTTGACTGAGCCCACTACCTTCGCTTGTATGATTTTTCTCCCCAGGCCTTCCATCATTAGAATAAAAAGAAAGGGAGAGAGTGGATCTCCCTACCCTAAGCCTCTTGAAGGAGTAAAAGTCTCTGAGGGTGATCCATTAACCAGGATTGAAAAGCTGGGTGAGATGACTAGGGCCATAACCCATCTCATCCAGTTATGATCAAACCCAAAAGCATCAAGAACTTTTCTGATATATGTCAAGCTTAGCTTATCATAGGCTTTGGCTATGTCCAGTTGCATGATCATGCCAACTCTCTTGTTGTTAGTCAAAGAGTGAACTACCTCATGAGCTTGAATGATGTTGTCGAGGATGTGTCTACCTTCCACATATCCTGACTGTTCCACTGCCACAAAGGTGGGAAGAAGGGGTTTGTGTGTATTTGAAACCACTTTCAAGATACTTTGAAGACAACATTGCACAATGCAATGGGTCTGAACCTATCAGGCATTAGGGAAACATCCTGTTTAGGGATCACAGCGATAAAAGTGGTGTTAAGCACCTTCAGGATAGTTTTATCCGTCCTTGAGTCTTCCACCACGCTCAAAATATCATGTTTTACAATATTCCAGGAAGCTTTGAAGAAGTCTACATTGAACCCATCCAGACCTGGTGCCTTGCCATTCTGCATCTCATTAAGGACCTCCTTGACCTCCTCTTCTGACACTGGTCTGTTGAGGTTGAAATTGTCTTCTTTGGAGACTAGATTAGGTATATGCTTGGTAATCTCCCTGATAGATTGATCTCTGTTAGTGCAAGTTTCATGAGAAATGCCCCGAAAGTGTTGTACTAGTTCTGTTTCTGTTTCTTCATGCATGCTGAGCATATTACCTTTATTGTCCTTAATAGTAGAAATCCTGTTGTGAGCTCTGTTCACCATAGTGGCTCTATGGAAGAATCCAGTGTTGCGATCTCCTTCTTTTAGCCATTGCACTATGGAATTTTGTCTCCAAAAAATTTCCTCTTGCTTACATACGTTGTTCCAATCTTGATGATATTTAGTTGCCAATTCATTCCACTCCCTGTCAAAACCCTCTATAATTAGGGTTTGGTTGAGTCTATGTATTTTTCCTTCCACAATTTCCTTCTCTTCAAAAATGTTTCGAAATTCCTTCTTATTCCACTCCTTGAGCTGGAGTTTAATGTGTTTGAGTCTTTTTTGAAGAAGGAACATTCTTGTGCCTTGAATATATAAATCTTTTGCCCACTAGATAGCAATGTTGTTAAAGAAGTCTGGGTGGGAGAGCCAAATATTTTCAAATCTGAAAGGTTGATTGTTGGGTTTGCCTATACCCCGAATAACCAGTTGTACCGGCTAGTGATCTAAGCCTCCAAAGGGAAGAATACTCGCAACTATCCAAGATCTTCTGAGATTATAAATCTATCCAATTTGGATGCCACTTGGGACTCTCCTCCTCTTTTATTGTTCCAAGTAAAGGTACCATTATTCATGGAAATATCCACGAGCTTCATACTATCTAGGAAGGTCAGAAACGCACAAGAATATTTGGTTAGAATTCTAGTTCCTCCTTTTTTTTCCAACAATTTTTTTATCATATTGGAATCCCCTCCCAAGATCTAGGGGATTTTCGGATGAAGTTCCTTGAGCTTCTTTAGTGAATCAAGAAACAAGAGTTTGCCCTCCAACCTTTGGGGGCCATACACATTCGTAGCCAAGTACATTTCCTTATTTCCCACTAGCCGAATGACCATTGAAAGATAGTTTCTGGAGGCTTCTGCATCTACCATGTCAATCTTTTGGGGGTTCCAAAGCGTGAGAATGCCTCCAACTGTATTCTCTAATTTGACCTCCAAAAACTTAAATCTGTTGAGCCATTTACCATGAATCTATTTTACCTTTTGAATGGAACAGTTTGTTTCCTGAATGAAGATCACATCCGCGGCTACTTGCTTCATTCTATTACTTCATAATCTTTGCTTCCTTTTACTGCCTAGACCTCTTATATTCCAAGAAGTAAACTTCATTATCAAAGATTTTTAAAGGAGTAACTGGATAGATCTTTCATCTTATCTAAAACTATCATTAGATTCCCACATTCCATCAACAACCCCTTCTATTTTTTCCGGCCTCTTTTCTTTGTTGGGATTCTTGGAGCTAATCCTGGTATGGATTTCAAAGCTTTTACTTCTTCGCTACTTTTTTTTCATTCTTCCTTAGCTTTTCAGATTCGTTGTTCTAGGTTTTCCATATGAAAAATGGTTGAACTCTGTGGAACTCCTTTTGAGGTAACAAATCCACTCCCTCTTTGGTTCCTTGTTCTAAGAAGCCTTCTAGATCTAGATCTTCTTTCTCCAAAATTTCTTGAAGTTTGTGCTCCTCCAGCTCCATGTCGCTCTGGGTTGTTTCATGGTCCATTTCTTGATCAACATCACTCATGGTGGCCTCTTTCTGGTACTCATCATTTTTTGTTTGTACTAGGTATTTCCCTTCCTCTTTTTCTGCAAAACTTCCTTCCATTGCTTTTTCTTCTTTAGTATTCTCTTCCTCTTCCTGAAGCCCCTGGAAACTATTTTGTCTAAGTTGTTGTTCTTCTCGTTGTTGATTCCTCGTACCTCCCTTACTCCCTTTACTTCGGTTAACTACTTTCTGAAAGTTGTCTGCTTCTTTCACTATAGTGCTTCTGCTTTTGTTCATTTCCTTGTTGAGCGGACAGTCTCTAAAAAGATGTCCATGTTCATGGCATTTGCGACATCTGAATGGAATGTGCTCATAATCTACTGTTTGTACCCATTCTTCATCAAAATCTTCCAAGATTATCTCCTCTGGTAGGGCTCCTGATAGCTCCATTTCCACACAAATTCTAGCAAAGGAAGTATATTTTCCCCTTCTTGTGGCTTCAGAGGATTTTACAAAGTTTCCTAATTTATTGCCTATGGCCATTAATGATTAATTTTTCCAGTAATCAAGAGGTAGAGAGTAGAGCCTTACCCAAACCAATACTGGAGTAAAAGTCTCCTTTTTTGGTACAAAGTTCATGACCCAGGCTCTGATGTAGAGTCCTGCCGCATAAAGGAGTAGGGCCCTTCTTCAAATATTTTGTCCTTGTCTTCTATATTTGTGAACGCCACTGTAAAGAAACCCTTAGACCCAACGTGAAGATATATACTTCCTTTAGGTTTTCAGTGGTATCTGATCCATGATCGAAGAGCTTTTTCATTGGGCCATAGTCCCATGAACTTGCAAATGATGGCATATGTCCCCATATGTTTCCTGTACGCCTGAAGCTGCGAATTATTTAGCACCACCCTGGGAGTTATGTCTATTTTGGCTTTGCAGGGTCCCTTGTGTTTCTT
>APFE030230488.1:0-27948 GCA_000404065.3 Pinus taeda
TTCATTCGGTTGTATAAGTTTATCATTGAGGAAGAACCACCTCGCATGTCACGTGCGGAAATGTAAGCAGTATCATAGATAGCATATTGGTTGGCCTCATTAGATGGCACTTTCCTCAGAGAGTTTGATGGCCATAAGTCTCTGCATCTTTTGCCGAGGTATGTCGCAAATATATTGGTCATGTAATAAGTTGTGTATCATCTCTTCACAGGCTTGTCAGTAAGTTTGCAGAGGAAGAATAAATCACCTTGGTCAACTCTTCCTATGAAGACCAGATTGTATGAAATAGATAATCTAAAAGTTGCAGACATCGAAAGCGAGGTAATAGAGAAATTCACATTCGTATATTTGGACTTCAAACCTTGTGATCCAAGGAATGTTTACAAATACCACTATGTGAGGATTCATTATTAATGGATAAGCAGGACCTTTCACAAACCTGAGGAGGAAGCGTGAAGAATTATTATAATGTTTCCAAGTCCTGTGAACTAGTTAGCTTAGTTCGAACATCACAGGTTACTCCATAGAAAGAAGTCACTCTAGAGGCAATACCAGGAGAGCGCTGTAAACCAATGCACGAAAAGGGTAAGAGAATGGTTGCATACATCCCAGGAGGAGAGCGAAGCCATAAGATGAAAGAAGATCCAATCATTTTGGAAGAGGCCAAAGCATCAAGGAAGAGGAAAAAAAAGGATGCATGAAGTATAAAAGAAGTAGAGGGAGGAAAAAGAGTAGAGGATATTGGAGGAAGAAAGGCAGAAGCAAGAAGAAGAATAAAGGTGAAGAGTATAATAAGAATAATTAGCACGAAGAAAATCCACAGAATAATAGCATAACTAACAAATAGAGGAGGAGAGAAAATAGATGTAAGACAAGGAGCTCACTCAAGAGATTGCGGAGTTAATTGAGATCCAAGACATCGAGGTAGAACCAAAGCCATAGAAACAAGATTTTGATCCGATTCCAAGTACATAATAGGTCACCATTCAATTTCATCATTCTCCAGTAGTAGAGAAAGCTTCAAGCTAGGGAGAGGAAATTACTCCTCTTGATGGTGTTCTAGTCATGGACACGTACAATCTAAATTATGACGAGATTCGTAAAAATATTATACAAGAGAGGAAGAAACATTTTCTTGATGACCTCACATCTTCTTCATTCATCAAAGGAAGGGTGATTGTGACAGGCACTAGAATAAATTTGAATTCCATTGCCACAACCAACTTGGCCTTTGCCATAGCTACAAAGTCAAACACGAAGTATCTTATGGCTGAGAAGAAATAATTGGAAAATAACTTGTAGAATGCCAAGCAATAGGTTGAACAACTATGAGCAAAGGTTTAGAACACAGCTTCGCACAATTTTATCTTGAAAAACTTAAGGTAGCCATATTTGGTGAAGTATTGACATTGGGAGAAACTATGTGGAGCTTGTATGAAGAGCTTATCACTATGTATAATGCAGTTGTCCACTTGCACAACATGCAGTATAAGTGTGAGGATAATTCCAAAGCTCTTAAGTTTGTCCATACATCCATTGTTGTCATCCATGAATGGTTAATGCAATACAAAGGGGCACCATCCGAATTGGTGAAGAAAACAAGGCAATAGACAAAGTTGGAGAAAATGCAAGTGTGGATGATCATTGGGAGAAACAAACAAATTTCCTCATTCTTTGTCAATATTAAGGCCTCATATGCACGATTGTGAAACAACATGGATTTCTTGTCGAAATCACACAAGATCCTATCAGTTAGCTCACTCACTAAAACCAAACATGAGAATCAGGTTAGGAAAGAGGATGAAGAATACTTGGACCAGTTTAGAAAAAACACCACTAAGGGAGATCTCAAAGTAAACAGGAAAAATATGTAGAAGTACATTGTTAGCCCTGTCCAAATCAATACTATAATTCTCTTTCTAAAGAAGGAAATCTAGGTTGGTTTCAAATCAGTGCACTTGAATTCCATGGAGGCTAGAGTATTCTACCAGCCTCATCCCATCACAAAGTTTGGGGAAATCATCATGCAATAAAAAGCTTGGCAGCAACATGTGACCAAGAATTTATAAGTTGAAGTTGTTCATGAGATGGAGTTTCCCCAAAGTCAAGCTTGAATTTTGTCTTATTAGGCTATCTAGTTGGCTCTGCCCATTTTTTTTCTCATACGGGTACGAGTAAATTGTAATATTCTTTTGCAATTAATTTGTAAGTGAAATTCAAAGTGTCAAATGTGGAATGTGAAGAGTCATAATGTAAAAAAGCTGAAGATTCATTTTCTAAAGAAGATGAAGAGTCATTAGGGGATTCCAAAAGTCAAAAGGGGAAGTGAATAGTAATCCCTTTTGTTATAAATATTTTCTCATAACTCATGTATAGGGCTTTTGGGAGCTAATAATGTTGCTAGGATTTTAGCTTAGAATCAGGAGCTTGGGAGTTTGTTGAGAGCCTTGGATTCTCTGTAGCATACAGGGAGTATCCTTCTTCAGAGGAGAAGGTGTAGACTTCATGTTCCATTATTGGGGCTAGTGGTTCGTCAATGGTATATGTATGATTTGAATTGTCACTTTAATAAAAGATTAGGGCCGACATGTTTTCATGCATATGTTATGAATATAATAGGAATATTCTTGTTATGTTTACAATATATGTTATTACACTTATACTAATTCTTATGAACTATTTCGTTTGAATTAGTATGAATCTTATAGAATGTGTGTTGTTGTTTATTTATGTCATGGTTAACGTGTGAACTATTTTGAAGGCTAACTCATGGTGTCCTTATGCTCATGTGTTCCTTTCAAGTTATGTACTATTACAGGATTCTAAGGGGCTCACTAATTTACCCTCGTGTGTTATAACCTTTCATACATTACACTTGACCTTTTTCAAAGTCATACACTTGCTTCCCAAAGTCACAAATACACCACTCTATGTTTTATTGCAGCCAAGGAACATCATTAAAACCCAGTTGTTCGGAAACAAGTCATGTTCTCGATGGGCCTCCTACACCAAATGGTGTGAGGTCTAATTGTCACTTCATATTGAAGAGAACCCCTGAATGTTGGCGGGTCCAACATAGTCAAAATTTCTGGTGGTAAAAGGAGGGCCACATGACAAGATAAGCCCATGAAATCTGTTTGAACTTTTCGTATCTTTAATGGCTTCTTCGCATATATTAAACCCAACATGTTTTTCTAGAAGTGAAAATCTGAAAGTTCCTGTAAGAATAATTGATGACTTGTTGAATTTGAAGTTTGATAGGATGGGTGGAACAACCATTCTCGAGCACACCACTCTCTATCTTGAATTTTGCACTAAGCACAATATTCACTGTGAGAATGTTACTTGTAGGTTGTTCATTCTCACATTTGAAGCGTGCATGAAGGAATGGTGGTACACAGTTCCAACTGCTTCCATACACTATTTAGAACATCTTGTCAAAGATCTCTACCTTGCCTTTGATAGGTATGATTACAAATATATTTTCAACAAAATCATGCATTTAAGAAAAGCACCTGATGAATCTGTCAATGATTTTCACAATCGTTTTATTCATTGATATTTTGTTATTTCTAAAGATGGTATTGATTGGATTTTATTGAAAGATAAGTTTGAATTTATTTTTCATATTTCACTGAATCCAAAACATTATGAATCTTTGCAAAGTCTCCCAACATTGATTGGTTATGGAGCTTCCAAATCTATGATGAAGGACGTTTTTGTTCCAAGTAACTCTTTGTCTTCTCCTCATCAACAACTCCATTTACACAAGCTGAGGCTAAAGAACTTGAGAGCCAATCTGTTGATGTTCCTCCATCTTAAGCAACCCCACATATTCAGAATTTAAATGCAAGTTTGGACTCTGAGTCTGATTTTTCTGATGATGTTCTTTCTTCTCGCCCTCCATCTGTTGGTTCTTTTGGTCCTCCCGATTGTGAGTTGTTGTATTCACCTATTTCAATCGTTTCTTCTGATGTCTGTCAGGATCAAACTCAAGATGGGGTTAGCTTTGACCATCTAACTTGAGATATCATTTACGAAGAGTATGTGTCGATTTTATTTCTAAACAAAAAAATCTGTGTTGCAAGTTAACATTACTCATTATTCACCTCTCCTTCATTATCCTGACATCTTCAACAATTTTTTCACACCTGTTGAGTCTTTCGAAGAATAAACTTTTGACAATATTAATTCTAATCACACTCATAATTTGGGGGATGTTAGCCTTACATCTCACTGTGGAGAGGAATAATTTTATTTTTCAGATCTTTCCAATCAATCATCTAATCATTCTCAAGAAATAGAGGGGGAATTTCTTGTTTTCAATATTCCCCTATCTACGATTGATGAGATCAAGAGGATGCCACTGTTTTCAATGTTTAAATTTCTTATCTTGGCTTTTCTGATCTATTCATTGATTCATCTTATCACAACTCTAATTTTCCCATTGTCGATCTTTCCAAGCCATTAATTTCTTATGACCTACCTTCTGATGCCATGGAACTTCTGTAAGCTCTCGAGGTGCTTCAGCCTGAGCTGGTGGTTAGGTAAGGTTTCGTAGTCTTGAGGCTAATTCAATTTTTTATCAGAGTAGACATGTATCTTCCAAGGATCCTCATCATTCGATTGCGCAAATTGAAAATTCGTCTATATCTCAATTATCGCATCCTCCATCTGTTTTGCATGATGCCATCTCTTAATCATTGGAGGAAACATACTTGGCAAGATATATTGTGAAACGTAAGGTTTTCTCTTTCTTTATGTTTTCCAAGTTTAGAATATCAAAATATTTCTCTTGCATATCTTGTTGTTGCAATGTGCACAAGCACCATCATGCATCTGTAGAGTGTTTCATTCCCTCGCCTATATAGGTCATCCTATGTGTTGGTGGTTACATTGGAAGTTTCATTTTATGTAAGCCTGGCTTATTCTCAGTTAGTTTAGTAGTAGGAGTAGTTTTTCTTTTTCTTTCTTTTGATTAACTTTCCTCCCTTCTCTTTTCTTTCCTTTCTATTGTAGGATAGCTTCCACATGAGATTATGTTTGGTTTTCGAAGCAAGAATGGTAAAGTTCAGGAGTAAATTGTGCTACTGTCAATGCTTGCTTATTTTCTTATTCCCTCTCTTTGCATGTATCTTTCACATTTATTCGATGATACCCTGATGGAAAATACGTTCTTTTCAGAGAAAACCATAGTGGAATCACAATTCTTAATCTATAACTAGCACCACCTACTCTAATAAGTTTTACAATTGTTTGCTTATGTCTTGTCATCTAAGTCGAGTAGAGTAGGGAGGGGAGGAAACCTTAACAAATGAACCAGATTTTGGAGGTGTTTAAATATTCTTATCTGAAGGGAAAAACTCTAATGCTATCAATAAGATGGCATCCCTCTTTCTCCTCATAAAATCAATAAGTTCCTATGCATAATTCTTTGAACAAAATAAAAATAAAAAATGAAAAAAATAGAAAAACATATAATAAAAGGAAAAATAATAGAAACGCTTTTTGCACAGAGAGGTGAAGAAAGAAACTCCACCAGGGTATTGTTCAGGCTCGCTGGCAATGGAGCAATTTTTGTGTCCCTGAATTGACTCCATCGGGGTACGATCCGCTTGCTAGTAGCAGAGCAACACCAGAGATCATAACCAAGACTCTTACAATCTTGCTTCACTTGTGTATCTATACACTCCCCGACTCCAATCAAAACAATTGAGTTCGACTTTCCTTTGAAGTGTTTCACAGATGAAGAGAATGGTAGGGACTATATATTTTACGTAAGCTAAGTAAAGAAGCTATGATTATCAATGAACCAAACAATACTTCTTGAAGTGTTAGACCTATTTTACATGAGATAAGATCCATATAGAGAGTTGGATTTCTATTAGTGTGTTGCCAAGTGTTGTAGATGCTACAAATACCCTCCAAAATTTTTCCCATGCTTTGATTTTGGAACCTCCCTTCTGTCCATGGGAACTTATATTTTATTGTCGTCAAGTATTCATGATGTGATCAAGAATTTTCTTTTCATGCTTTACTTATCATGTATTGATCCCAATTTCAACTTTTTCACTCACAAGAAAGCTTCTAACTTGACCTTTCAACATTGTTAGGCTTGCCTCCAGAAGCTATGCAATCTTGGAAGACAGGTCAGCCTTGATGACTGGAATTTTGCAATCCAGATAGGAAGTTCTACATTGAGCTCAAAAACTACGCAATTCTAGATGGAAACCCATCCATGACCCTAGACACTATGAAAAGCATATCTTTAGCTCAAAAATTGTGCAATGCATTGAGTCAAGAAGTTTCCCACTGGTTGGGAACTCCACAATCTTCCTTGGGAGTGTCAATGACTAGTTTTCCTGAAAAAAATAAACAAAAAGAAAAAATAAAAAGGCATCCATAGAAAACAGGGTGTGGATAATTAGTTTCCTGAAGGATGACACAACTTATTATTTTTGGAATTCCACCAAGTGTCGCTTTTTCCTTGATTTTAGACATGCGCGTCATAAACCCTAAGCAGTATAAATATATATAATGGATGTCCCTAAAACTCATTTTGATATTCAATCTTAGATCTCTAGCCTTCCCAAGGAGATCAAGGAGCCTTCGATGGAGTTTGCGATGCTTTTCTGGATGAGTTTGCTTTTGTCATCTTTTGTCTCTTTTTCTGTCACTCTTTGTTGTTTCGCTTCCATGAGTACTATTTTTCTTCTTTATTTTCATGGTTGCTGGTGTTTTAACTTATATTAGCTTGTAAAAGTGTTGGTTAGTTCTGTCGTTCGCCTTTTACAAGTGTCACATCAGTTTTCTTGTTTTTTTGCATTAATGGTCGTTGTTTCAGCAAATATTCCCATATTTTTATTTTTCCTTTTGTATGTTGATATTATGCATCCTTGATTTGCACTAATCCATCTATTCTTAGTCATATCTTCATTCTAAATTTCACCATCACTTATGTCTTCTAGTGTCTTCTAGTAGTACCTAGTTTTCCCAACTATTCACTACGCATTTCCAGGGTTCAAGCATCTCCCTTAGCTACTGAGACTGTGCAATGTGCATTCTTCATCTCAGTCTGCCCAGGTTGAGACTACACATTGCATAGTCTCTAGCCTCAAGTTGCTCTCCTGGTTGTTGATACTACACGATGCGTAATTCAGGAAGCCAATCTCCTGCTTCACCTCGAGAATCACACAATTTTCCTGGTCATTCTAGTGGTTTTTGTTCTGATCTTCCTTTATGATTCAATTTGATGAAGCTAATTTATCTTTTCCATGAGTGCACTTTCCTCCTATAGGTATTGCAATTGTTGAGTACTTCTCTTCATTAGTCCCTGAAATCATGGCACCAAAGAGATCTGATTCAAAGGACACCATAGAAAGAAGCATCTGGGAGGCAGTTGAGTGTAGGCCAATGAACTTGTCAATTTACTCAGATACTCAATTGTGAATAGAGAAATAATCAGATATCACATGGCAGAAAGTGAATGAAGTATACTTAACAAGAAGCTTCAAATAAGACCTTGAAGACCAGTAGGTGTATATCATTGTCTAAAGGTCAAGGTTGCATAAGTGTACATAGGTAACTAGCTTTCCAGCTAGATGGTTTCTCATACAGATCTGAAGAATATCATTCTCAACAATGACAACATGTAAAGGCTTTCTTATTTTCTAGCAATGGATTATCATTTCATGTGCCATTTGTCAGATCCACAATCGCTCATGGATTCTTACTTCTATGTTTCCTCCAGCTACTTGAGCATAAAGGAAAATTTCAAAAACTTGATGAAAGAGCCAACAAAGTTCCATCAGACACTGACCAACACATACAAGACAAAATCTCTCAGTAGGGCCTATCATCGCTTCATAGTCTATGATGCAGAATCTATGGTCAGTGGAGCATTGAGACTTTCCCAAAAGGGTGGGAATTCTTACTAAACTAGGTTGTGAATGAAGGAAGACCATTCAATTGGCTAAACTTGTTGGTTAAACAGCTGAGGATCCATGTAGCTAATTCCCTGAGTCCTCCCAAGGGAAAGTAAGCTAGATTTTACATGTCTACCTATCTACTGGATGCAATCTATGCTCACAATGCATTCCCTCACATGAATTGGGCTTGGAAACCACAAGACCTTGCCATGCATATTTATTGTAAGCTGCTTTTAGAGTAAAACCATAGAGGAGTAATGGAAAATATGATTGAACACTTCCTCATTATGTTATATAAGTTGATATTTGAGGAAGAATCATCTTGCATATCAGGTGGGGCAATGGAAGCAGTGTTAGAGATAGTAGATTGGTTTGCCTCACTAGATGGCACTTTCCTCAGAGTGTTCATCAGATAAGGAGCTTGCTCAAGAGATTGAGGATTCGATCAATATCCAAGACATGGAGGTGGAACCAGAGCCACAGAACCAAGATGTTGATCTAATGTTAAGTACACAATAGGTGAGCATTTAGTCTCCCCATCCTCTAGCAGCAGAGCAATATCCAACCGAGGAAGAGGAAATTATTGCTCTTGATTATGGTTTGGTCATGGACACATACAATCTACTTATGACAAGCTTTAGAAAAAAATTGTACAAGCAACAAAGACTTTTTTTCCAGACGACCTCTCACTTCCTAAATTTATCAGAGAAAGGTTGATTGTGACAAAAAATAGAATAAATTTGAATGCCATTGATGCAGCTAACTTGGCCTTCGTCGAAGCTACAAAGTCAAACATAGAGTATGTGATGGTTGAGAACAAATAGTTGGCAAATAACTTGCAGGCTATTAGCCAAGAAGTTGAACAACTCTAAGTAGAGGCTCAAAACATAGCTACCCCACAAGTTAATCTCAAAGAACTTAAGGCAACCATACTTGGTGAACTATTGACATTGGGAGAAACTATGTAGAGCTTGTATGAAGAACTTGTCACCGTTCATAAGGCAGTTGTCCACTTACACAAAATGCATCAAAATTTTAAGGATAATGCCAAAGTTCTTAAGGATGTCCATACAACCATCACTGTTGTGCATGAATGGTCAATGAAATACAAAGGGGCATCGTCCGAATTGGTAAAGAAAACAAGGCAATAGGAAGAGTTCGAGAAAGCACAAGTGCAGATGATCATTCAAAGCAACAAACAACTCGCCTCATTCAAATCCAATATTTAGGCTTCATATGCATGATTGTACAACAACATGGACTTCTTGGTGAAATCAAACAAGATCCCATCAGTTGGCTCACTCACTGAAGCCAAACGTAGGAATGAAGTCAAGAAGGAGGTTGAAGAATACTTGGACCAGTTTAGACAGATCGCCACCAAGGAAGATCTCGAAGTAAATAGGCAGAATATGCAGAAGTACATTGGTGGCCCTCTCCAAATCAATACTATGATGCTCCTACTAAAGAAAGAAATCTTGAAAAGGAAAATGTGAAGCAACTTCATGTGAAATATTAAATTTTACGTTTAAACTAACTCTAAGTTTAAAGATCGTGGAAAAATATATATGTGACCTGTCCATATATCTTTTTATGAAATGAAAAGAAGGTTTCCTTTATGACGAGCCTTAGTCAGAAGTATGGCGTAACCCTTCACAAGGACAATGTTATCTGTAAGAGGAGAGTACAAGGATCTTGAACTTAAGCAGCACACAGGAATGATTTAGATTTCAAATTAATGTTTAGTTTTTATGATAATAAAGCTTATTTTTTTATAATGTTTAGTTTTTATGATAATAAAGTTTGTTTTTTTTTTTATTCAATTTAGATTCTAAATTGGAATATTTGTTATGATAATAAAGTTGATGCTATGAAATTTAGTTATAGGGAGTGATCCAGTTACCATTAATGTATTTTTGGAGAAAAAAATCTGGTAATAATAGGGAATAAGACCAATATTATTATTATGAATATGTATAAAAAAATGGAAATTCACTGTGGAACATTTAAGTTGTATAATATTCATAAAAATAATTATTAAATTTATTTATTTAAAAAATAAGTTTTTTAATTTTAGTTATAATTATCTAAAACAAAATGTTGAACTAATTCACATTATATGGACTATTAGTTAGTCTATAACTTTTATTGGCAAAAATAAATTAACAAAAGTTAGGTGCCATCTATTCCTAAAAGCATATAAGTAATGTCTTTAATTTTTTAGCTAGGAAAAAAAACTAAAGACAAAACTTGTCTTTTTGGTTATTTATTTAATAACATTAATTTTGTACATTGTATACTGTCTTTTCAAGCATTTATCCATCACTTTCCTAAGTAATATATATTTCTTGTTTTAATTGTTGGATTTATTACAAAATCTCTATTAACGGTCATATGTAGACTTTCTTTGGGAGATTTTTTTATTGGAAAAGTTTTTAATTTGATATACATAAACTCTAGGATGCTACCACAATTTTAGGTAATGAACATATGTCATAATGACTTAACTAAACCACAACACCATTTTTGAAAAATATTCCTTATATGTATTAGGTGTACCTCTTGCTTGCATTCAATCTCTTTATTGCAAGTGTGATTCCTCCCAAGTTGCTAAATCTAGCAAAGGCACAAAGTGTATGGCTTCCTTTATGTAATTTGGTAGGAGAGATTGTGCACTATAGTGACAATCCATTGACTTTGATAAACCTTTATCTATCTTGACATGGAATTTTAAGGATATTTGTAGAGAGTATTACAAAGTACTATATCTTATTTTGTCTTATAAAAACTTAACAAAATAGGTTCCTCAAAATTGATTTAATCTTTTTGGATTTTAGACATCTGTGGTTTATATCTTTTGACATAGTTACCGGAGAACCCACAATAAAAACCATTTTTTGTCAACGTTTCAAATCCCGAGAGGGATCCATCATCAGGACTTCTTGAATGTTGATAGTAGAAGAGCTTAACTGAGATATTTAAATAGTTATAAGGTAAGATGATTTAAGGATGAGATGAAGCTTAGCTTGATTAATAATATTTATTATTATCTTTTCTAAGCTTTTTATTGTAATTTTTAGTAATTTTTGAATAATGAGTTAATTTATTTAATTTTTAAAGTATTTAAAAATTATTATTAAATCCAATTATTAATGAAATATTAAATAAATACTTAATCCTTAATCTCAATCAAATACTAATCCTTAATCTTGGATACACCACACCATTCATATGTTGGAGTAGACCACTACTTTCTCACTTGAAGCTTTCCATTGCAGTGTTCACTCATCATACGCTTTGTACTTTTGAGTCTTTGGCATATTCATTTTTAATTTTTGCATACTAGTCTTGAATCTCCATACTTTACCTGTCATTAGTTACAGTCGTGATTTCTAACAAAATGACTATACCTATATTGAGTTAGTTAGGCTCAATAAGGTTCAATACATTCAAAATTCAAAATACAAAAATTTCTCACCCTCATGTCCGCACGTTGTCATGGCTCCAATAGGTTTCCCATACCTATTAAGGTATCTCATCAATATGAACCAAATCACCTTAGCTTCCACCTTTAAATTTGCTTCAAGGGGCTTCAAAACAAATAAAAATTTAACAAGGCTCCATGCTAGTTTGTTGCATCATCCTCAAAACTCATTTGTGTGCCTTACTCTTGCATTTCTTCTAAAATACGTTACCAAGTTAAATTTTTGCAGATCACCTATCCACAAAGTAGAGATTGGTTCCATACTCCTTTCTTCGTTTATCGATTTCGATATATCTTCAGCTTTGTAAACCAATTTTTTTTTCTTATGCTCAATTTCAGGTTGTAGTTCACCAAACTGGTGGAAATTTTCAAAAAAACAAAAAAAATGCTTGTTGCATAAAACATCGTTGTAGTATTGAAGTCTACCCATCCTACTTTGTCTTGTTTTTTAGATTTTTCAAAAACATTTGAAGCAAAGTGTTGATGACTGAAGTGTGTTCCTTCTCATCTTCATCAAAAATAAAAACACTAGAGGGTGTTCTCCTTACTTCTTCTATCAGTTTCCTAGCAACATAACCAAGAGGAGAACCTATGAGCCTTGCAGCCAAATGTTGCTCCATATATTCAGATATATCAATATGGAAAATTTTATTTTCATCATCAAGAAATTGAGCTGCAAGAGCATTTGTAAGTTCTATTTTTCCAACTCTAGTGGGCCACAATAATAGGAAAGATACAGTCTATTGTTGAGGTCTTCCAATTCTAACCCATGATATTAACACAACTTTAACAACCTCTTGAACCGCCTCATCTTGCCTAAAAACTCTTTCATGCAAAATGTATGCCAGGGCATTCAATTTCTTCTTTTGATTCTAACTTAGTCTTGTAACAGGGATACTAGTCCAACAACTCACAACCTATGCGATCTTCTCAGGTCCCACACTCTCTCTTAACATGAGGTATTCTTCCATCCCACCTTTCTTCTAGAAACTACAGTGTCTATCTCTTGAATTCTCATTTTCTTTACTTCCTAGGATGCATCAACATTAAAATAGGAAAAATTTAGAATTTCTATCAAGATATCTAATTTTGCACCAATATTTTAGTTAATGATTCCCCCATTTTTGTCCACACAAAAAGATAAGTTATGTTGCCCAGGCACTGCATCAATGTATAATGTATTGTTCTCATCAATCTCCCCATTAATGAGAATTCAATATAACTGAGCGAAAATTTTTCTTTCCAACCATCACTACAAGGGAGGAGCACCATAAATAGGATCATTGGCTTCATAAAGAAAAAGATCCATAGAAACATATGTAACCCCTAAAGCAACACCTCTCTCTACAAGACAAATTGCTACATCTTTCATTTATATTCTAGAAACTTTTCTGAGCTCATCATCAGAAAGAGGATTAAATACGACTATTACATCATGTGTATTCAATATCTCTAGCCTGAAATGTCTTCTAACTTTTTCATGGTGTTCTCTCTAGTGGTTTTTATTGTTGTGTGGTTAGACAATGCAACAAGTAATTGCTCTGCTCGAAGATTGGATGTCATGATGATGATTGTCTTTGAGAACCTAATTGTGTGCCATTGTCCATTAGTAAGTCTAGCATCATAAATCATTTGAAGAAAAGCACTCCACATAAAATACCATCATCAGAACCCAATGTCAAAGACTTCTCGCACTTCTCGAGCTGCTTCTTCAACAAAACTAGAAAAGAACTTTTTGTTTCTGGTACAATCCTTTTAGGGAATCTTCAGTCCTTATTGCATTGAATATAGATGAAAATAATTTTCCACTATATGTGCGTGCTTTTGTGACTCATTGACTCTCTGAAGATAAGGGATTAAATTTTATGCAGGCTCAGATTTGTTCCCCATGGTCGATCTATAAAAAAATGCTACTATATTGTAGTCGCATATTTTGAAACACTATGAATGCCATATTCCAACAAGTCTCCTAGTGGATGAAACCCATGATCATGTAGCATATCAAAACAATGCTTAATATCATGCAGCAATGACAGAGACTACTTGTGTAGTGCATGGCCCACACCTACCACTATTTAGAAACATCCTTCAATTAATCCACATCAAGCTTCAAGAACAATATTTGTAGGAACTTCTTTGACAACTCAAAAAACACTGGACTAATGAATCTACAAGGTCCACACCATGTCACAATGAAATTTACCACCACCAATTAAATTTGCATAACAAATAGTAGAATCGTCTCTCCGTTCTTGGACAATCCAAGCCACAAACTCTTCACGGTTGGCCCTTCACAGTCGTGTTCTCGTATCCTGGTAGGACGTGCACATACTCACTTCAAGAACACCAATCTCAACTTTTTACGCTTTCCAATAGATCCTTGACTCTACCATGGATCAAATCAAAAGATAAATTACACTACACATGGTGCTACTCCACTAACTCATTTCTTAGACAAAAAACAAACCACCACGACCACTCTAGTCACCGAGATGTCATGAGAAGAAACAAAAGAGCAAGTGCCAAAAGGTATCTGCATCCAAAAGGCAGTGCGTACAAGCTAATCCAAATAGAAAAAATTTAACCAATCTTTGAAAATCTACAAAGTGGATCTAAACCCATGCCCAACCATAGGCTTCACAAGTCCAACATTGTTATAGAACATTACCACCATGCAACTTTATAAATGTGACACAACAAGTCCACAAGATGCAAGTTAAATTTCCAAATCATCTCACTGGCTCAAATGCATGAGCTCCATGAACACTAGCGGGAAGGCAACCTTGCTACCTTGTAGCATATTCAAGAAACGACTTCTCCTTTAACCACAATTGGGGGCACCAGGCATAATCCACCACAAATTTTGAGGCTTCAATAAGCAAAACCTCAGTGCTCCACAACTGTTACAGATCCATTTGGGCACATCAAATCCCAACATTCAGATCAGTGATTTAGGACTCATTAAACACTAAAATCAATTGTTTCATGCCCTGAACAAGTCAACCCTTTGAATGCCTCCTTCCGAGACAGTTTCATGACTTGAAGACATCTAGAAATTACCTCTAGAGGGACCAGTGCAAGTCAGCCCTTATGAAGGTTCCCTGCACAGTAACTAAGTCCACTGGTAGGGTGCTCTATATAGCACCTAGGCTTCTGTTCACCTGCACTGGGTGAGAATGAGTGAAATTCAGATAGGGTTTGAGAATATTCTTATATTATGGAGTCATCTAGAAGTTTCCCTATTTTATCAACTCCTATGAGCTTGAAGATGAATGAGGAATGATTTAAGGATCATCCTATCATCTCATCCCTTCCCCCATGGAACTAATTATAAGTATGGAAGACCATTCAATGTCACCATTAATGACAAAACCTCCTTCATCTTCCTATAAATTGACCAATCATTTATGTGATTAGGGGTTGGATTATGTTGAATTGCAAGGAGATAACACTGCTATGAGACTTGCCTTTAGAGTAAATGATGTGATGCCACAAGCATGTCTTGGTTTTGATGTGATGTGGATGGGATTCAAGCTGGAGGAATGACATTGAATCAGACACAAATGATTGTAATTCCTTCTTCTATCTAATAAATTGTTTGAACCTTTTTCCATATGTATGAATTGCTTCTGATTCCTTTCATTTATTTTCAATGGATCATATGCTTTGATTGATTTTCATCTTTTGTTGTGTTGATAGGGTACTTTTCAAGCGGATTAGGTATGGAAGGAGCGACGGAATCGATAGAAGGGAGACTAGAGGAAATCGGAACTCCAGGTAGGCCTTCTATCCTCTCTTCTTATCTATTGCTTATAGGGAAAGTCTAAAACACTTTAAACCATTGTTCCAGGCACAATTACTTGTGTAGTGAATTAATATTTATCCATAGATGCTAAATTCGCCAAAACAAAATGGCGACTTAGGGATGAACCCTCTTTCGTAGTATCTTATCCACCTCCTATGACATCCTTGTAGACTCTATTTATGTTCATAGATTGTAATTCAACTGTTTACATTGAAACATTGGTTAAAATTGTATCAAGTTTCATTTTGAATTGGCTTACTATCACCAGCGCAGGCTTGTGAGGGAAACAGTGCATTGCAGAGCATCCCTGGCTTAGGGACAGTGCTCTGAAGCACATTGTCTCCCACTCGAGGTTGTGCTGATCCTACTAGGATCAGTTTCCCACCTTTGGAAAGAGTTTTTACCAACTTTTCTCTATTTGATTGTTTGTTTATTGATCAATGAATGTTATGTCTCTAAAAATGAGCGTTTATCTCTTGGTCTAGCCCAATTTTGATTGGATTGATTAATGTTTCTTCACGTCTTCTTTGTCATTATCGATCAAGAGTAAAAGTTAGGATATAATTGATTAATTTTCATTCGAAAGAAAGTGTTGTAAAGTCTTCTCTTCCTTCGAATATGAACTGTCATAAAAGTCTTTGTTCATATGAAATATTGATTGATTATATGTGCATATTTCAATTTTGTTCATATTTACATTATGGGACTCGAAAAGAAATTGCATTAAAAAGAGTTTGTGTGTGCTGATAGGAATAGTGTAGGGAAATTGCATTTAGATTGTGCTCTTTGCTCTTTGGTCAAGAGAAATCTGATTCTCTGTTGCTAAGTAGCTAGGATTTTCATCGTTAAATTGAAGGGAAAGAATGCTTATCATGATAGTTGCATTCCTAGGAATTTCATAATACATAACGTGGTGAACTTGAAAGGAAAATTACTAAGCAAGATAAACTTAAAATAAACATCAATTTACCTAATGGAGGATTGTCATTAATGAGAGCATTTAGTGGTTCTAGGCTAGAGACATGTTCCGATGTCATAAAGCAAAGCAGTTGTCGCTAACTTGTCTGTAATACATCCCGAGTGTGATACCTCATTCCATATACGTGAGTATATCGTAGCTCATCCACATACCCTCTAGTATATAGGGCGGTGCTACAGTACGTAAAGTATATGGGAATGCTCTAACTATGCAGTTTTTCATTAGACAATGCTTATATGGATTGGGCCTTCACATACTTTCAGGTATATATGGGAGGACAACATTAGGTTGCTATCCATACTTAGGTAACCAAGTCGGCTGCCTTGTACACTCTGATACACTAAACACAATATTCGGGGAGATTGCTTGCTCGTACTTCTTAGTTCGCCAGGAGGTATTCTGTTGTTCATAATTGCTTGGTAAACTGTTTTCCTAGATTATCCCTCTTTTATTTTGTTATGTTACTTTGATTAAAATAAAATTAATTGGTTGCAGATAACATCCTCCACACTCACTCGTTAGTTGATCTTAGGTTGAAACATATGGTGGCAAATCCGGAGTTCATCGATCAAGGAATTCCTTTTGATGGGAATCCTAGTCCCTTTCCTTCTTTTGGAAACATTGGTGCTCCATATATGGCTACATTTTCCGTTCTCAGATTTACCATTGGCTTCCTAGTATGGTTGTTTTCAACCTCCTTGCTTCAAAATGTTGTGATTTCTCCCCAATCGAGTACACCTCCAACTGGACAAAATCAACCTCCAGTTGATCCTAAGGTTGACCCTTTGCCTTCTTCCTCGATTGTTTCTTCGTCCCCTTCTTCCTTTTCGCCTGGTGAAAGTATTGGTACTAGTAACGAGGTGGCTAAGAAGAAGAAGAAAGGGAAGAATAAGAAGAAGAATCAAATTCAGCAGAGGGGCAACCAAGCAACCATTTCTCTGAATGCAACATCTGATGAGAATCCATCCATCAAGCCTCACAAAGTTCGATATCCATGCAAACTTTGTGTGAGAGATCATTTTCTTTGAAATTGTCCTGATATTCCTTAGATCCTAGAAGAGTGTTCTTCTCATTCACATCATCCTGTGTCATTAAATTCTTGAGACTGGTAACACACCCTCAAATAGTGGTAGTAAAGTTCATGGAAAGAAGGGTAAAGTTAAGTTTCCATGTAGGTTATATGAAGGGAGTAATCCCATTCACCTTTGCCCCTATCTAGATGAAGCCAAAAATGTGTTGGATAATCGTCCTACTTCGCCGCAGCGACTTCCATCTAGTTACAGGAGACTATCCCTTAATCCTTCACTACTTGTTGAATTGACTGACCAAAATCAATTTTCAGTCAAACACACATTCTCTGAAAGTGAATCCTGTGGGTCTACACCCAACCGAAATCAATAGGTCGAGGTAATAATTGACCCGATTTCACCTTCAGCTAGTTGTACCTTTCTCAAAGAGAGTGAATATGATACCACTAAAGTTCTTTTTGTTTCTTCAGATTCTAATGATCTTGGTGACAGTTCTCCTATTCCATCAAGACAAGAGGAAAATCTTCCAGCTTTCATAATTCAAGGGGTTAATTCTCCCATTTCTACGATACCCCCTCCAAGTAGTCTAGTCACTTATTTTGATAGGAATCGACTGACAGGATTCGTCTTCCTTCTTAAGTGCCTTTTCAGTTTGTAGTACAAGTTTGTAATATAATTGTATCTGGCACTATTATAGATGAAGGTGCATCAGTGGCTATCCTTTTCTCATCTGCTTGGCAAGCACTTGGTTTGTAGCCACTTGTGCGAGTTAGTCAAAATCTATTGTCTTTAATAGAGGAACCAGTCAACCATTAGTGATCCTTCCTTAGTTGCCTATTACTTTGGGAGGAAAACTTGTTTATTTGAATGTGATGGTAGTCCCAGGCCCTTTAGATTACAATTTACTTCTAAGGTGCGACTATGTTTATGACATGGGAGTTATTGTTTCAACACTCTTTCGAGTGATTTGTTTCCCAAAGAAGGCAAAATTGTCACTTTTGACCAGCTTTCATTTCCCAGTCCAAATATCACTCCTAGCCAAACATCTTCCATAATTAGTCCTTTTGTACGAATGGTATCATCCCCACCATGGGTTAATTATGTGGCAACCCGTTCCATACCTACAACAACTAACGATCAATTTAGTGATGTTGTACATCATGTACTGCGAGGCATTGGAACCATATCTCTCCTTCATGACCTCTTATGAGTTGTGATCAAAGGATACGAGGATAGTTCATTGTCTTGTGTCAACCTCGTTAAAAAATGAAACCAAGGAATATGAGGATAGTTCCTTGTCTTGTGTCAGCCTCGTTAAAAAATGAAACCAAGGAATATGAGGATAGTTCCTTGTCTTGTGTCAAGCTCATTAAAAAATGAAACAAGGAATCTGAGGATAGTTCCTAGTCTTGTGTCAACCTCATTAGAAAATGAAACAAGTCATATGAGCATAGTTCCTTGTCTTATGTCAAGCTCACTAAAAAATGAAACAAGTTCCCCTGGAGAAAAGTTCCAAGTTGAGTCTTTGATTAGATCTCATAAAATCCCAGTTAAGTTTTTCACTTGATCTCGTAAAAGAACCTTCATTCCATCCACCTGATAACCATGAGCAGTCAAATTAGGTGAATTTAATGAAGCTTGGAGGGCATGCACCTAGTGGTAAAGTTAAGTTTTCCTGTAGGTTGTGTGAAGGGAACCACTGCATTCACCTTTGTCCCTATCTAGATGAAGCCAAACATAAACGTTTGCAGATGCAAAAAAGGAAGATTATCTCAAACTTCAAACAACAAGACTCTCACTCTTAGACTCTCAAATTTTGAATGTCCCAATGAGCCGTAATTCTCTCTTTTTATAGGATGAGAAGGAGACAAACATCAGACAATGGTACTAAGATTCTAAGATATGGATCAAATCACACCAAAAGAAAATCGTACTAAGATTTCGAAATGTGGATCAAATCACATTAAAAGTCGAAGAAGTGCTCCGAGTCTCGAAAAATCATATTTTTTACAAAGTAGAGATTATTCCAAATCCTACGGATAAGATATTTACAATGTGGAGATTTTTGTCATAAAATCCCACGAAAATAGGTCACTATCAAATTCAAGTGACAAGACATTACTGTACATTGTTGATGATTTTCAGGAGAAGCCCACGAGAACCCTTGGATTATTTTATGTTATGTTCCCCGTGGATTTGTACCAGGGAAGCAACCATTATTATGATGGTATGATCCACTAGTCTCCCATTCTTTCGTATAAATCCTTCAGACAATCATTGGTTACCGAGGATAATCTGATGGTTTACTTTGGTTAAATGATGATGTCCTCTCATGAAGTACCCTAACATGTGATCATCAAATTTTATTTTGTTTAGATCTGCAATATTATTAGAGGGAAGGTGAAAACACTCCATGCCATAACACTCCAGGAACTCTTGGAAATCAATTTGAAAGTCTCTTTCAAAGTACCTTGGATCCATCACAGTATTATTTATCCCATAACATCTCCACCATTCGTGTAACCAAGTTGTTTGTAACAATCACTGTGTAATGAAGGCAGGTCCAAATTTTAATAATGTATAATGTATTTCTGAGCTTTCTTCTATGCATAAGAGATCCCACCAGAGATCTTTATAGCCCTAGAAATTATAGATAGTGTCAGGAAATACAAGGATTGGATCCTTTTTTCCCCACATTATTCTTGCAACGTGTTCAGGATATCTGGTTCTCAGTATTGATAGTATAATATTTATGAAATGTTTTGGTTCTATTGCTTCCCTCATTCCATATCAGACTAATATCATGAAAAATTCCCCTTAATGCTTCGTCTGCAAGATCATAATACATCATCGAATTCTTATACACTATATCATGTATCGAAGTGCAGGACTTACATTAAATCTTTTTTTTCTGGTACAAGATGTTGTAAGTCATGATGAGGTTGTACATTTGCATCCATAACTTTGGTGTTTCTTAGTTACCAAGTGGGTTTCCATTTTTCAGCATAGATTGGCCATGAGGTACTATCTAGGATATTTCTAAGTTCCTCTTGTTGTGTTTTAGGGTCCCATTTAGTGACAATAACCATTAGATGGTTTTATTTTTAAAGATACTCCCCACTAAAAAAAATCTAGTAGATAGTTTCTTTCTTCTTTTATATGCTTGACATCAGAATCAAAATTTTCAAACAAAGCTTGCCATCTGAAAAAATTGGATTCTCTAAGATTTTTGATGTATTTTGTTAACACCTTCTTTAAATCAGAAGCATCAGTCCTGAGAAGAAACCTTTTATGTAGGATGCCAATGTCAAATTTGTCTATACAATTCCATGCAACTTTTACCTCTTTTTCAATTGTAGAATAGTTTTGTTATGCTTGGTTCCATGTGCCTGAAGAAAACTGTATAACTTGTTATTCTCCATCTTTAGTTTTCTTGAGAATACCTCCCCATCCAATGTTACTCACGTCACTTTCTACAATTTTTGGCAAATCCTCATCTGCGAGGTAGAGAATATGTAAAGTTTTTACCTTAGATTTTATTTGTCCTGATGGCATTGGTATGCTCTGAAGTGTAAGGCGCTGGATATTTTTTCTATCTTCGATTTAACAATTTTCTGTCATGGGAGCATCCTTCATAGAAATTACTAACGTAGTTCAAACATCCTAGGCATCTCTGCAATTGTTTTTTATCTGTGATCATATCTAGAAATTTATCAGCAAATTCAAGTGCATGCTTTTCTAATGTGATTTGGCCATCATCAATATTATGTCCCAAGAATTTTATATTTTTCTCAAACAATTACATTTTCTTCTTGATTAGTACGAGCCCACTTTTCTTGACTACCTGTGTAAAAATTGTACATGTTTGAAATGTTCTTCTACAGATTTAGAGAAGATTAACACATCATCAATATATACAGTGAACCAATCAAAGTATGGCTTGAAAACTTGGTCCATGACCTTTTGAAATTTGGATGGTGCATATTTTAAACCAAAGGGCATAACATTCCACTCATAGTGACTAGCATGAATATTGAAGGCAATTTTGAATCTATCTTCTTCTTTTACCGCAACCTGCCAAAACCCGAATTTCATATCAAATTTGGAGAAACATTTAGCTCCTATTATTCAGTTTATTAGGCTTCCTTTGTGGGGAAAAGGATATGTATCATCTTCTAGTATATAATTTAGAGGTTTATAATTTATGACTAATATTGGAACACCTCTAATCTGTTATGAGTGTTTATTTACAAAGAACCCATAGCAATTCCAAGGACTGCTACATTCTCTGACCAATCCTATTTTTAAGAGATCTGAGATTTATTTTTGGCACAAAGTTCTATACTCATTGTTCATATGTATGGCTCAACTCTTGCATGATTTTCCATCATATTCTTGTTTGAATGGCAATGAAACTTTGTGTTGCTTTCTATGCCAAAAAGCATTTGGGCTTTCAGAACAACAATCCCTTTCTAACTGCTCTCTGAGCTCTCAGATTTTTTGTTGTGCCTTTGGGGATTGTAGCTATTCTTTTATTCTAAGAAAACATTGCTTTAGAAATATTACCTTTTGAGGTATTGCTAAGATGTCTCTGTCTGATTTGTAAAAAAAAAATCTAGAAGTTTTTCTTTCATTTCTCCTTCTGCAAGCATCTTGATGCCTGACATAAATTTTGATTCATTATCATCAACAGTGTGTGCCATACACACTTTCTCTTTGTTTAGTTCCTTTTCTATTTCTTTTTATGAGATAAATTCTAAGTATGTCTCAGAAAGGATGGAGTTGCACTCATAAGTATTTGTGCAATTGCACTATTGGATATTCACCTGTTCTTCGCTATGTTCAGACTCAGATAAACTCGAATCAAATGATTATGATGAACTGCAACAATTTTTCTTCATCAGGTGTACTTCTTCCTTGAAGTGGATTCTAGGTCTTCTAGAGGCATATTCTTGTGTCTTTTTACCTCTATTTGCCCTTGACTATCTTCCTTGAGAAAATCGGTTTGAAGTATGTCCATTTTGTCCACATAACCAGCAGGTAATCATATTTTTTCTTTGAGATTTAAGGTGGATATCTCTGGGCTCATAGTAATGCATTTTGGGAAATATTTTATATGCTCCTTTCTTGTGCCTATTTGGCTTACGTGGATGATTTTTAGCCAATTATATATGACCTTTCTTCTGGACTTTTCTGTGTTTTCTTCTTTTCATAATTGGATCATCAATAATCAATCCATATTTACTACAGATGGATTTTCTATCGAGTAGTTTAGACATCTTTTGTAAGGACTTATTAACATTCATGCTGGTGCAAAGTCCTACAAATGCTTTTGTTATGTTGCAATATATCTCTCCCCATGTATATTTTTCAAAAGAAGTTTGGGGCACTTCTTGTTGTTGGATGTATTCAACAGATTTGGAAGGTAATGGTTCTAAATATAATTGTTTCCACAGGTCATTTTGACTTTATTATACTTCATAAATTCTTTGTGTCCAATATCTGCAGAAATCTTCATATTGGGACATTTTCTCACATTTGAGATTCATGAGGATCATCTCATGCTTATTTGCAATTTCTATTGTTGTTCCACACAAATGTTCTAGGATGAAGGAGGTTAATGCTCCAATCATATTATTTTGGGGGCCACCATTCTCATTATGGATAACATGTCTAGCTTCATCCATTACAAATTGTGCTTCCATTTGTGCAAGTAATTTAGGGGAAGATTCTACTTCCCACCATATTTGTAGGGTACTTGTAAAGCACTAGATGAAAGTTTTCCATGATTCAATTTCAGATTTTCCTCTCATAGACATAAGCTTATATTCAGTGTACACCTAGTCAATCATTTACTTGATTTGAACAACACTCAAGCCATCAATATTCTGTTCTTTATAAGATCTAGACTGAAAGGTATGAGTTGTTGGATTCCTTCCCTTGCCATTCAGATCAAGAGATGGATATCTAGTGAATTGGCTAGACAGAGGTTCATAAATAGGAAAAATATGTTGCCCTGAGGATCTTGGCTCTTCTTTTTTGGTCTTGGTCCATGTGAAAAGAGAATTGGATTCATTAAAAGATCCTTTGGTGCTAGTGTGTTGCTTTGGTTTTTCTTGAGGAAATAGAAATGGAAACCTTTCTACAAGTTTTGCGGCATGTTGAATGGGCACATGGTGACTAAACAACATGGAGGTAGGGATATCCTTGTCTTTGGGAGATATTACAGGTTGCTCAAGTTTTTTAGATAGTTTACCCATAAGAGTCTGAGTAGATTCAAACTCGTAATCTACCTTTCTCTCCATGCTTTCAATTTGTGTTGGTGATTCTCTGACAACACCTTTTAATACAAAAACTAAAAAGTTGACATCATTCAAAGTTTTATTCACACTATGTACAACGAATGATAATGAGCCAAAACATTCCTTTTGTTCATAAGTTTTTACCCTATTGATCTCTAGCCCTTTAATTGTTGTATTTGTCCATTTTATTTGTTCACTGGCCTTCTAGATCCTTCAATCTATTCCTAACGCTAAATCATATTTAATACTAAAGGAATGGCCTTGGCTAAGTTGCTCGCGTCTCCTAGCATGATTCCCTTGCATGGAGTAATTGTGGTATCTATTTCTAACTTGCTTCCATCACAAGTTGTCTAGAAATTTTTTCGTGCACATGAAGTTTCTGCATCTTCCATATGTATTTCTAGTTGTTCCTCTAAATTCTTCCAGACATAAAAAGAAATCCATGAGTTTGTTTATTCCATGTACTTTCTCCATTCCAGAGAAGGAGCATATTTTTCATCAACAGGTGTGCTGACACTAAATTATTTGGATTCAGGATGTGTATATATATCCCAATTTAGCATGTTCTTCATCTAGTCTCTATTAATCTTATGTTTGGGACACCCATTCATGAGGGAGAATAATTTGTACATTTCTGGGGTTGATGGATTTTTGCGGTTTGGTGGAATAGGATTTTGAAATCTTGAAGATGGAATGAGACTACCTAGTCTTTCAAGATATCCCAAGCCATATTTTGGCATCCCAGGTGGTCACATTTTGCTAAACATTTCAGTGAGACGGGGGTCTTCATTCTCCAAAGTGGGTAATTCATGAATCATTAGGATAGTGTCATGAGGAAATGGAATGTTAGAGCACTTTGGACTTGGACATAAATTTGTAGTAACAGTAGAAGGGGCCTCTCCAATCCTAGGATTATAATTTTTGTGGAGAATAATATCTGTGAGAGATTGTAAGCAAACTATTGCTTGGCATATAGGACATTTTACTTTGAGAGTGGAAAAATGTAATAACTGAGTGAGTTCAAATAAATCAACATGCCAGTAGCTTACAAATGGTGTATTTAAAGATGTGAAGGTAGATGACTAACATGAAATATGATCTGATTTTATATGATATTTTTTGGCTTGACATGCTTCTTGTATTCTTTTTCAATCCAAAGTAGATCTTCTAGGGAAGGAAAAAGTAACATTCACTGGTCCTTCTTGTATCTAAGAAGTCATTATACTTTGAACTTTGGGCCATTGAGGTAGATCTACTACCTAGTTTTCAGGAAAGCTGGGATCTTCCCATTTAATGGTCTGGTGCTCAATTTGTTTATTGTGAGAATTAGTGATTACAAGGGAGCTGGATTTTGACTCTTGACTGGGTTTATGCAAAATGGCTGGATATAATGTCTTCGTGTGCCTGAAACACCCTCTAGTATGAACTACAATGTTTTTCCTTTTTATTTTCATGTCAAAACCACTAGTTTTGATTTTCAATTGGAGGATGTCCTTAATGTGTTCATCATACACATATACTGAGAAATTAGGGTGGCAATCAAACCATATAGGATAATTTGATAAAGGAGCCACAATACCACTAATTAATGAATTAGTATATTTGTTATGCGTGAGATATCTAATAGTAGCCAACACATATGTATTAAGCCCTCTGTGGGTTAAATAATTTATGCCCACTCGGATACAACCAAGATGTAGATAAGAAGTACCATGTCTTTGAGCTTCTTCTTGAAGTTTTTTAGGATCTAAAAGGGCAATGGTTTGAATGGATTCAACATTTTATTGGATATAAGATACACATTACTTAACAGTGACTCTAGTTATAGATTTCAAATGAAACACAAATAAATCACCATAAACTTTTCATGGTCTTATGTAAGCGAGAGCCCATCAGGCTCATGGCTAATTTTCTATTAACGCTACTTCTGGAGAGTTAAGCATTGAAGATGGTGCACTATCAAACAGATTTTACATATCAAAATTATTTTTTTATGTTTCTTATTTCTAAAGTTCTCTAAATGAAACAAATCTTCTTCCTAGTTCCATGTTATCTTTTGAGAGGGTTTAAAATATAAATACCCGTATGAACTAAACATTACTTGCCCTGATAGCAATTTGAAGTAGGGGCTTCTTCTGAAGGATAAAATGAAGCTTGCTGTGAAATTTATATGTCTTTTGTGATGAATACATGAACTCTTACATGAACCCATACACGAACCCCTGGATATTCATGCAATAATGCTCTTCAATGGCCTCTTTCCAACATGAGCAAAACGTGTGGTCTCATCTTGCAAAACATTTTAGTTAGATGGGGGTCTTCATTCTCCAGAGTGGGTAATTCATGAATCATTAGGATAGTGTCATGAGGGAATAGAATGTCAAAGAATTTTGGATTTGGACATGAATTTATAGTAACAGTAGAATATGCCTCTCCAATCCTAGGATTATGATTTTTGTGGAGAACAAGTTCTGCAAGAGATTGTAAGAAAACTATTGTTTGGCAGACATGACATTTTACTTTGAGAGTGGAAAATTCTAATAACTGAGTGATTTCAAATAAATCAACATGCGAGAAGCTTACAGATGGATTATTTACAGATGTGGAAGTAGATGGATGACATGAAATATGATCCGAGTTTATATGGTATTTTGTGGCTTGACACGCTTCTTGTATTATTTTTTAATCCAAAGTAGATCTTCTAGGGAAGGACAAAGTAGCTTTAGCTGGTCCTCATTGTAACTGAGTAGTCATGATACTTTGAACTTTAGGTGAGTAAGGTAGATCTACTGCCCACTTTTCAGGAATGCTGAGATCTTCCCATTTGATGGTTTGATGCTCAATTTTTTGATTGTGAGCATTAGTGATTACCAGGGTGCTAGATTTTGACTCTTGACTTGACGTATGGAAAATGGTTAGATATAATGTGTTATTGTGCTTGAAACACCCTCTAGTATGAACTGAAATGTTTGTCCTTGTTATTTTCATTTCAAAACCACTAGTTTTGATTTGCAATTAGAGGATGTCCTTAATGTGTTCATCACACACATATACTAAGAAATTTTGGTTGCAATCAAACCATACATGACAAATTGATAAACGAGCCACGATACCACCAATTAATGAATCCGTATATCTGTTATGCGTGAGATCTCATATAGTAGCCAACACATATGTATTAGTTCCTCCCTGGGTTAAGGAATTTATGCCCACCCGGATACAACAAAGATGTAGATAAGATGTACCATGTCTTCGAGCTTCTTCCTAAAGACTTTTAAGATCTAAAAGGGAAATGGTTTGAATGGGTTCAACGGTTTGTTGGATCTGAGAGACATATTATTTAACAGTGACTCTAGTTATAAATTTCAAATGAAACATAGATAAGTCTCCATAAACTTTTGATGGGCTTATGGAAGGGAGAGCCCATTGGACTGATCGCTGGCTTTCTATTAACTCTATTTCTTCATAGTTAATCATTGAATATGATGCAATATGAAACAGATTTGCGATATCAAAATTATTTTCTTTTGTTTCTTCTTTCTGAATTTCTCTGAATGAAACAAATCTTCTTCCTGGTTCCATGTTATCTTTTGAGAGAGTTTAAAATATAAATACCTGTATGAACCACATGTTACTGGCTCTAATACCAATTTGAGCAGCAATAGAAATATCACAAAAACATTTATGGATAGTTTGTGATGGAAGTAAGTTAGAAACAAATACCACATTTCCTCCATACAAGGGAATCATGGTAGGAGAAGCTAGCAACTCAGCAAAGGCCATTCCTTTAGTATTAAAAGATTATTCAACGCTAGGAATAGATGGAACGATCTAGAAGGGAAATGATCAAATAAACTAGACAAATACAACAATTAAAGGGATAGAGATGAATATGGTAAAAACTTTTGAACAAAAGGAATGTTTTGGCTCACTATCAGTCACTTTACATACTGTGAATAAAACTTTGAATGATGTCAACTTTTCAATTTTTGTATTAAAAGGTTTTGTAAGAGAATCAACATTACAAATTCAAAGCAAGGAGAGAAAGGTAGATTATGATTTTGAATCTATTCAAACTCTTATGGGTAAACTATATGAAAAAATTGAGCAACTTGCAATATCTCCTAAAGACAAGGATATCTCTACTCCATGTTGTTTAGCCACCATGTACCCATTCAACATGCCACAAAACATGTAGAAAGGTTTCCATTTCAATTTCCTCAAGAGCCAAAGAAACACACTAGCACCAAAGATTATTTTAATGAATCCTATTCTCTTTTCACAGGGATCATGACCAAAGAAGAAGAGCCAGGATCCTCAGGAAAACATCTTTTGCCTATATACAAACTTCTGTCTAGCCAATTCACTAGATATCGAGATCCTAATCTCAATGGCAAGGGAAAGATGCCATAAACTCATACCTTT